>OMKP01060599.1:10483-22789 GCA_900302375.1 Bathygadus melanobranchus | reverse complement strand
CGTTACGACGAACAGTCGTTGGCCCCGCCCCCCTAACTCCAGACCGCTACGACGCCCACTGGAAGCGGATCCTGTCATTGATTGGCCGACAGATTTGCGACAGAGACCTCCCGAGCGTACAAGGCACAAGACTTCGCCTGTCTCTGTCTGCGAAAAGTCAACGTTGGGCTACGATGAGCGCTTTGGACCGAATGGAACTGTGTGAAAGCCTCTTAACATGGGTGAGTCGTGTAGACCGAGGTTACTGTGTTCTTTTGGACTGACAACACGGCCCCTGGATCCCGGTGATGTTAGCCTAGCCTTCCAGGCTAACGTTAGCCACGGAGGCTACGGTGACGTTAGCCGCTAGGTGGCTGTTTGGCCGGGGAATAACAGACACACGTACGGGTTAGGCGTACCGTATGTTATTATCTGTGTGGTCGTCTGAGTCGGATAATGGCGTGTTGGTAGCGACACTGATACTGACAAAAAAACCATTCACGGATGTCCTTTGTTTTGAGTTTTACTTTAATAGATGATGTCATACGTTGCACATAGCTATGCTTAAACACCATCCGGGGGGTGAGTAGTTCTTCCCGACAGATCGTCCCTGAGACGTCTGCATGTTGCCTTCATCGCATGTATGCCAACCGGTACCGAGCCTATCACCCACTGTCCTGGTACAATAGACGTGTCTCCCCCCATACGTCACGTTTCTTAAACAAGTGTAAACAAATGCTGGTTCGTTTTTGTCCTCTGACAATGCGCTCAGTAAAACCTGACGAGACACATTGGGCTACAGCACAACAATGCAGCAGGCTGTGTTCAACATGATGGACTTTTCGGTCGCTCGTGTTTACGGTGGCCTGTAGTTTTGAGATGTCCCATATGCTACATACCATTGTCATATGTATTTCCTTACGCCACAGAATGCATAACTGAAGCGCTCTACTCCAATCCAGAAATTCTTTCCAACTAGTCCAGATATGTGGGATCTATCCTGTGGCAGCTATACTATAGAATTGAGACCTGCTTGTCAAACTCTTGTTTGTGTGTGCACGTTGGGCATTAGGATCCTGACTGATCGAAACACAAGCAGACAGCTAAAAATACAGACATGAATTGGCAGTGTGCAAATGACCACATTGTTGGTGTGGTTTAACAATTGTGAAGCAAACTCCTCCATCATCATAGAGACCCGGTCCTGCGTAACCCATTCAACAATGGACATGGCCTTTAAATTACTCTACAGGAAATAACAGTCAGTAGAACTGTGTAGCTAACTTGTAATGCTACACCCAGAGGTAGCCAGCCTCCCCCAGTGTAAGTTAAATTCTTCACCAGATTAGTAGATTTTATTTTGAATGCGGACACTCGAGCAGCAAGCAACAATGCAGAAGAGTTGTATGTGGTTATGAATAGCATCATGGTGTCCTTCACGAATCACAACCATCTGTAAAGTTGCCATTGTGTAAGTGAACGGGCTTACACCTTGTAAATGCCCATTTGTCCCTACAAACACCATTTGTCCATACATGGTCAATGACCCAAATGGCTCAAAATTATACGGAAGGCTTCCCATCACAAACTACATTCGGATGTTGCCATGGATTCGTATCGGTGTGATGGAATGGAATGGTGTTTCTGGCCACATTTGAAGAAGCATTTGTTGCTCACATAATCTTGTGCATGTTTCGTGGTAGAAACCGTTCAACTTATTAACAACGCACATTAGTTTAAACAGGCCTGTGAAATATTTATACTAACGAGATTATTTACATGTTGAATCAAAATGTGTCCTGACTTCAGTGCATTAAAAGATGACATGTCTGAAGTGACTGGTTTGACTGAAATAATGAAAAGAGTGTTACAATGCAAAGATTGTGCCACTTCTATCCTTGTATTACCCCTTTAATAAACCACACCAGTATATATTGCAGACCGTGTTGACATCTATATCTAGGCCTCCATAGCTAGCTACCTCATTTATCATGCAGCTGTCTACGCGGGAGCATCCTATCAAGGATACCACAACAGTGAAGGACACTTAGACCATATCAGGAACAGTTAGGGAAGTTATGTTTCAGACTTTGGCGGCTTGAGTAGTTGGGTGTACGTATATGCCAAGGGAAACTTGTAAATGAGGTTACCCCGTCCTTTTTTTGGAATGATTAAGTTTTGAGTCATCTACTGTCATGTCAGCACTAGCAGGTGTGTTATTTTGTAGCCTATTGTCTGTTGTTGTGCAAGGTGCCATTTTACCCTTGTTTGTTGGCTTGTATGTTGCATGTGTTATCTTGTTGTGTTTTATTGTAGAGATTGAGATCTCTATTCATCTGCTCGATTTATGTACATGAGTTATGTGATGGCTGATGTGATCAAGGTTGAATGGCCCAAAAATGATATCAGTGTTAAATGAAGATGGTCACGGCCTACACCCTGTAAAGATCAGTGAAAAGTCTTTTTCCATTCTTTCAACCTCTATTCCGGTTGGACGTTTTACGTATGTAATACGTTTGTTTTGGCCGAAGTTGATTGAATGCTGTTGTTTTTTTAGTTTTTTTTTAGATTGTATTACTTGCCTAAATTGAATCATTCTTCTAAAAGCTTCTAGATGTCGTATGGTAAGGACAGAATTGTAATAACTACAATCCACCACAAATAGGCCTAAATTATGTTGTGGCAATGTAAGAGGCCTTTTAAGTAACAAGAGCTCTTATTAAACAACTATGAATCTCACTTATAGTCAGGTGATGATATCTGAAGGTTTATTCAAAATGTGTGCAAATGTGTGCATCAGCAAACCGCACAAGGGCTAGGGTAAAAACCCTAGCCCTTGTGCTGTTTGCTGATGTTTAGAGTAGCAGTCTACCTATTGTAAGATACATTATTTGGTATATGTGACGTTACTTGAAGCTCTTCTTTTTCTGTCTGCTGGCTGTCCAAGTCATGGCCAGCAAAGGGGCAGAGCAGGAGGGATTTCTGAACTTCCATGTGAGCTAAAATTAAGTCTTCACACTGGTCAGTCAGCACATGGCAGCCTGGTGTTGGGATTTTCCATCAAATTAGTTTGAGCCAAAAACATTTCCACTAAACTTATACATTTCTTAATGTTTCAGTGTTCTGACATTGTACCTGTCACACCCAATTTAAATGTTGTATACATGTTTTGTTTATTGTTTGTTTATTATTTATGTAGTAAACAATTGTTTACATGCTATCAAAAGCTATTCAGGTGTTGACGATTCACGATTTTGACACAACTAATTATTCAATGGGATAACAAGCCTAATGTCTAGTTAGGCCTAGTTCAAACTTTGTCTCTGTGCTGGCTACTCCCAGAAGTTCTGCTTTAACACAGTAGAACTGCTGGATGCAAGATTAAGTTAAGCCTAGCTGAACGCATGTTTCCTCCTGAGCCTGTTTTTAAGGTGATGGACAGCAGGATCTAAAAATGGCAAATATAACTCAGAGGATTTATCCACTACAGTGTGCAGTAATTGGTCATGTGCTGGCTACGTAGCCAGGAGGGTAAATAGACTCCACCCATTGAATCGTCTTGACGGATTAGAAGGTAATCCATAGACTGAATTATGTTAAACATAATTTTCTGTTGCTTAATGCACACATTGGTAACCATTAATAACATAATTAGAAGTAAATGACTTATTTCTGTCCATCACTTCTTTAACTGACCTCCAGTGCAATGTGTTTTTGTTGTTTTTACATATAATAATGTTGTGGCAGTGAAAGTGTTCCCTGCGATGCATTGGCAGTTTTACTTCATCTGCTGAACGCCGTGTTGTTCCAACGTCCAGGGATTACTATAATCATAATGAGGTGATTCATGATGACGCAGTAGACTGGTATTAGCCTAGAACTGTCTCCAGAAGGAGCTCTTTCAACCAAAGTCCAAACTGTCCATTCTTGATTCGGAGAGAAACTCTTGCAGGAGCAGCGAGTTGGAGGTTTCAGAAGACTATTTTGACAAATGTATTTCTACAGCGGCCTAGTCTACTAACGGGTTTCATTTTAAACCTTCACAGACGCTTTGTCTAAGGACTTTGGTGTCTGAACAGGACGTTTTAGCTTGTCTTCCCACCGGCTACAGGAAAAGTCTTTAGTTATCCGCTCTGGCCGAGTTAGTGTTCGTTGGTGGGACAGATATCGACACTTGCAGCGGTGTAGGCCTACCTAGATTGATGTATTTGGCTAAAGTCATCTAATTCTTTTGCAGTTTGCAAGATACCAGGCCTGTCAGTTTGCAAGAGCCATCCTCCAGTCTCAAAATTCTGTGGGAAACACTGGAATCATAACGGCATTGGCCTACAATTATAATATATCTTTGATATGCTGATACATTATGACTGAAATGACAAAGTCCGTGGAACACATTTGCCGCTAAACTGATGGGAAGTGTAGGAAGTATTATTAGACCTTAGCTATCCCTTCGACTTGTTAACTGTCTTGAAGAATGTCTGGCATGGTGGACCATGGTCTGCATGCGTCTGTGGTAGTCCTACCAAGCCTTGTTAGTCCAGTATTGTTTTGGCAACACTTTGTACTCCCTTCCTGCGAGTGGGAAGTGGTCACCACGGGGTCGGACAGGCGTTGGTCCCCGCACTACGCCCAAAGGAATTGCTCAGGTTTTTCTTGCACAACAGTTTTTGTAAAGTCCATCAAGTCGTTTTTCTACATACACTGGTGTTTTGTATTTGTACACATGTATTATAGTATGCTCAATGGAAGTCCACATTTGTCAGGAGGTGATTTTGAAGGTCAGATAAGCAACCATACCTACTAATTGGTGATGTCGTCATAAATCCTAGTAGTATTGGTGGTCTTTGTAAATGATCATTTAGTTGATTGTTTAAATGGCCCATATTTTACCACCAGGTGTGATTGTAATAAGCCATTACAAGCCGTTTAAAAATTGGCACATTGGCATCACAAGTGGCCACCTAGATATAAGATGACTAGATCAGTCTACCAATCCTATTTTACCACCTGGTGGGCCCTTTAACACAACCACTGATAAATATTCCCCAAACGCTGCTTCAGTCAAATTGTTAGCAAGTGCCTGGCTGATGGCTCTGAGCCAGCACTCTGCTCCTAAACACAAGCCAGCTGACTGAAAGCTTATTGAAAACAAACCTGGCAGGAATGTAAAAAAAGGCCTCCATTCCTCTGTGCACGTGTTCGTTACAGATCAGGCAGTCAATCTAGCAAGAAACGCTTGATTTACTGCCTGTCATGTAGAAAATGATGGAAGTAAATAAATAAATTCTAATTTAGATCTTCCATGAAATGCATGAAAGTCCATTCCGCCATCATGTGGCTGCTTGGATGACATATGGTTCTGCTTTGTAGTGATGTGTCGTCCAGATGTTGGACACAGCTGTGAATACTGTAGGAAATGACACTGTCAGTTTCATTTTCGTTGCTTTCATGGTCTATAAATTCTTATTAGGAAAAACAGACATTGGAGGGCCGATATTTGAAATATGTAGGTAATCTAAAGAAGTGTAACGCTTCTGCGACATTGTCAACATTTGCAAAAACATACCGTGTGTACCAACCTAAACCTGTGATGGCTGATTGAACATGAATTGTGACCTCATGTCGTTTGAGCTGCTAGGTTACAAAAAGGTTAGCTGAGCTCGGCGTTGCTAGCGCATCGTGGGTGTAAACACACAATGCTCTCTGGTTAGCTTCGTTCTGTTCTTCATTTGAGGCACCGGGGTGGCCTGTGTTTTCACCCCTACGAATAGCTAGCATGGCTGTAAGTAAAATGCCCTCTCTCCTACAGTGAAATCAGTAGCTTTTATTTTATGCAATAGGAGATGATAACAAAAAGGACGGGGTCTACGGCATAAGATCTATTTTAGACAACAAAATGTCATGCACAGCAAAAGGCAAAACGATTTGACCCAAGTGCTGCCGCAAGTCATGTCAGCAGTAAAAGATGCGTTGGCACACCTTGTGGATGACACAAGGTGTGGGAGATGGCAGCACTCAGCCTTGCCGTTGGTACGATCACACCGTAGTGTCATGTTGTCAGTGCATCAGAGCACACTCTGTCCAGTGTCTCTCCTTCCTGTTTACTGATCTCTGTCTCTGAAGACCGTTTCCCTGCATCAACAAAACTGCAACGACTGCGCACTTGATAACCCAAGCACAGTGCTTGCGTAACAGTACTGCGCCTCCAGTTTTTCAACCAATGAAGTTAAGACTTTGCAGTTCCCCCCCCTTCTCTCATACTAATGGCAAGTTGGAAGGTGCGTGACCCTCATTCTCCAACCTGGCACTGACCTGTTCCAACTCTCCTGTTTCCTGGGTTGTTGCTTCGGTGGTGGGGGCAGTATGAGGGAGAAATGTCACGTGTCTTGGGGCCGGTCGTCATCACACACAGGATTACACGTGGATGGACTCTTGAGTGTGGCTAGCATGGGATCTCATGGTATATGCGGCTATAGCGTTGTTGTCTGCTCCTGACTACAGGTAGAGCAGCACCCTCTCTGACACTCGCTCCAGGGCCATATATCAAGGTGCTTCCACACCGCGCCGACAAACACCCACACCCTACTGTAGACTGTTGGTGGCAGTTCCACTGTCGGCTGCAGACTGCCCAGTCTTCACCACACTATACGTTAACAAACGTACACACTCCCCCCTATGTGTTACATTAACGTACACACTCCCCCCTATGCGTTAAATTAACGTACACACTCCCCCCTATGCGTTACATTAACGTACACACTCCCCCCTGTGCGTTACATTAACGTACACACTCCCCCCTATGCGTTACATTAACGTACACACTCCCCCCTATGCGTTACATTAACGTACACACTCCCCCCTATGCGTTACATTAACGTACACACTCCCCCCTATGCGTTACATTAACCCACGTCTTACATCTCACTTCAACTATTTGCTCATACTCTTTGGCATGTCGTTTTGTTTATTTTGTCATATATTTTTTTACTGCATTTTATAGTGAATAGTGATTTTTTTGACCTGTTCTTCTGTATGCACCATCAGACCAAGACAAATGCCTTGTATGTGTAAACTTACTTTGCAATAAACCCGATAACAGCCGAGCACCAGCGGGTACGGCAGACTGGCCTGATGTTGGTGTTTTGTTGGAGCATTTATTTCAGGCCCACTCGGGAGACGAGACGGTGTAGGTGACCTCACAGTTGCTGCCGTTTCATCAGAAAATATGAGCCAGGTTCTAGAATAACTCTGCCCACGATGCCAGGGTCAGCTGGGGGACATTCCTGTTGGCCTTTCCTTTGCCTTATCTCCTAATCTCATGTTAAATTCCTACTAGAGTTCCTTCATTTCTTTCCAGCAGCACTGCTGCTGATAGTCCTGAGCAAAGCTACCACCCGGTCTGACGCCATAGCGTTTATCTTTGGTTGATGTACATCTCTTATTCGTTATCTACTACCAGCGGTGTGTTGATTTCCATTGTAGTCCTCAATGTTATAACGTGATCATTGGCTACGGCCGTTTGCTGAGTAGCTGTTTCTAAAGTAGCTACTCAGCTACTTTAGTCAGGTTGTCGTCAAATCCAATAGATTTCGGACTGTCAGCGTGTCTCGTTATCTATAATTATCAGCTAATTCCCCCAATCAAATAGGTTTTTCTTTAGCGCGGAGCCTGAATATTCGGATGGTTAACTATTATCCAATCTAAGCTTGAAATGATCCATTC
The DNA here is from genome assembly GCA_900302375.1 of Bathygadus melanobranchus. Classification (NCBI taxonomy): domain Eukaryota; kingdom Metazoa; phylum Chordata; class Actinopteri; order Gadiformes; family Macrouridae; genus Bathygadus; species Bathygadus melanobranchus. Next base: position 15,088 of record OMKP01060599.1, on the reverse strand, counting down.
TATTCTCTTATTTTTTATTATTGTATTTACCAACATCGTAATATCAATGAGTCTGCGTGCGAGACCTCGTTAGTGAAATACTTTTAAATAAGTTATTTGGAGGGCTAACTTGTTCTGTTCTGTGTTCTCAGTGACGTGAGGTAGGCTAATCAGGAGTTATTATGCAATGCTGTAGTCCTACTGCCAAGAGGGCCTGGAAACTGCTGGTAGCTTTCAATAAGGAGCGCACACCCACTGTCTCAGCCAGGCTGGCTCTTCCTGCTTGCATTTCCACATTCCTTGTGCTCTCACTCCCCTCCTCCTCTGACACGTGGACCGCTGCTTAGACAGCTGGCCTCTCCCTCCTGTCAGGCTGCAGGAGACCAGGCCCGTCAGGCTGCAAGAGACGAGCGCCGTCAATCTGCAGGAGACCTGTCTGTCTGAGACCAGGCCTCTCCGTCTGCAGGTGATCTCGGATCCAGAAGTTCGACAATGCTAGAGCCGAACTTCTGGTAGGAGACTACACAGAGCCTGCCCTGGAAAGTGCCTGTTACGCAGGGTTTCCAGTTTTGTTATGGAGATATTCATCCAAACTCTGGGAGAAACTCATTTGAGAGTGGCAAGTTGGAGGACTCAGAAGACTTCATTAGAGACTAGACTACATTTTAACAAATGTATTAGTTAGACCTCCAGTACGAGAGGAGGTCTAATTAAGGCCTGTCTGTCTGCAGAAGGCCAGGCCTGTCTGTCTGCAGGAGGCCAGGCCTGTCTGTCTGCAGGAGGCCAGGCGGGAGCACAAAGGATACTTGATTATGCAACCATGTACTTTAAACTTGTATCGGAATGTGCACATTTGGGCAACGGCTTATCATTTGATTTTATTCAGCATGTCCTTATATTGTCTGGTCATTTTGACCTGTGTTCTCCTTTTGAATAACATCCCTCATCCTCTGTTGACTGTGTTTCTGACAGTGCTGCATTACTCGTACTGTAAAAAGCTAACCCTCTTTTGTTTGTTTGTTTGTTTAGATCCAGACGTTTGGAGTGGAGGCACCATGCAAGACGGTAGAAGACCTAACCAGTGGTGTGGTCATGGCCCAGGCTCTCCAGAAAATGTATTAAAATCTAAATTAATCTAATCTTAATTCTTTGTTCTGTTTTTTATTTTTGATCCAAAACGTTTTTTACCCAGTACAGAGATTAAGAATATGAAAAATATTCTAGAATATGGGATTGTCTTGTGTTTTGCCTGTTGTGTTTTTATTCATATTTGAGTTAATTTGGATTTATATTTGACCTAATCTTCGACATTATCCATCAAATCTCTCAGAAATCCCAGTTATAGTTTCCTACTGCAGTGTATGAAACACCCAGTGTCAATCAGGAGGTACCTAGTACTCCAGTGTTCAGACTCTATACCAGTAGCATATTTAAATACACAGAATAATGGAAAGGTTTTGTTGTTGGTTTCTAAACCAAGACCGTCATTTAGAGGAAACGGTCTCCGCCAACCCTTTAGTGAACGCTCTGCTCTGCTCCGAACTCAACTTGTTCTGACGTGTTCTTTTGGTGACGTCTAAGTGCTAAAGTCACTTTGCGACATGGGGAGTCAAACGGCGAGGTGTGTGTGGGTCAGAGGTTGACGATGGCCGTGTCCGAGAGAGGGTTAAGCTCCTGTAGCCTGTAGTCATATTTGTGAATACATGTTTTGGAATTTGAATAATTAATACTGGGTTGTTTTTTTTTGTATACCCCCAAAATGCTTTCTGGGACACACACACACACACACCGTATTTCACACCCTGATTACAAGCATCTACTTGAAATGAGTGCCCATTATTATCCCTTACTGCGTCATTCCTGATATCCTTTTGAAGATCCCATTTGGATAAATGAAGATTCAAGAGGGGTCGAGTACGTAGTCGTTCAGTGTGTCTCCATCTCGGGCGGGCGTTCTTCTGTACTCTCCCGTGACGCGCTCGTAGATTTGTTCCGCTCATTTTTTGTTTTGTTTTGTCCAGAGACGTGTCCTTTTTCAACGATGGTTGGCTGAGCAGGGTCAAGCCCGAGGTGGGGGACAACTGGAGATTAAAGGTGAGTGTGGCTTCGTCTTCTCAGATTTCCGTCTTGATGTCTTGACATCTCACAGCACCTCTACTTCATTCCAACCAACCCACGTCTAGCAAGCTGCTGACTACATTTATTAAAGTTAAATCGTTATTATTAAAATGGACTAATCCGAACCCTTGTCTTTTCAGGTTAGCAATCTCAAGAAAGTCCTAAAAGGCATTCTGGACTACAACCAGGAGGTAAGAATATAGCCTTATTTTCAAATTGGATAAATGTGTAAAATAGTTGTTATTGTAGTTTGTTTTGTATTGATTTGCTAAGGCACGGATGTTAGAGCTGTATAAATGTTAAAATGTGTATGTTGGTGTAGGTTATTTCACTTACGGGGTTATTACTTGGGAGATTTTATTTAGAAATGCTGGACATGAAGAGGTGTCACGCTAGAGGCGTGAGGGCACATTTATGATTCCGTCTCTTGGGAGTAGAGGTCATTGCACTAGGGTTTAACGTAGAGCTCTAGATGAGGATATGTTGTCTCGATCTGTGCTCCCTATTGTATGTGTAAATCAATGACTCGTGTCTTTATAATCTCTGGGTTTTTGTAATCTCCACGTTGGGGTGTAGTGCTGGCAGCTCAGGGCTTTGGCGCCGGTGAACAGGGAAGCTCTCCTTGAAGTGGAGGAATGTTCTCCAGGCTCCATTCAAATCAGCTTAGCTCTACTTAAGCACACTCAACAGGGGGCGTCCAGGGGGAGCTGTTAGCACCGTACGCTCAAGCAGTTCCTGAGTACGCGCTCGCTTATGGAATACGAATTGAAGTACTATATGTATATCTTTTTGGGCCCTGTAGTAATATTTGTGGCATTATTTTTCGGAAAGCTGATCCTGGATCAGCAACAGCCGATCCAAAGGCTTAATGCTGAATACAGATCATTGATGGTTTACGTATTAATTGGATTGGGCTCATTAAGGGATAACTACCCCTCTCCCAGGTCCTCGGCCAGCAGATTAATGACTTCACGCTGCCAGACGTCAACCTCATCGGGGAACACTCGGACGCACCGGAGCTCGGCAGGATGCTGCAGCTCATACTGGGCTGTGCGGTCAGCTGTGAACAGAAACAAGGTGTGTATGCGTGTGTGTGTGTGTCTCTGATCTGTCCTATTGTGGATTTGTGAGTTTTATGCGAAAGACGTGTGTATGTGTTTCCTCTCAGAATACATCCAGGCCATCATGATGATGGAGGAGTCTGTGCAGCACGTCGTCATGACTGCTATCCAAGAGGTAGAGCGCCTGCATGCTGATTGGCTAGAATGTGTTGACACTGATCCGCACGACAGTGCACTGCAGTACAGGTGGCTTTTAGTAGACCAACCAATTGACAGGCAGGGTGTTTATCCAGGCAAATGTAAGCGTGGCAGATAAGTTTGCCACATAAGTAGCTCGTTTAGGGTTCACCAAGACACAGGACGCAGGAAGGTAGAGTTTGAACAATGAAAATGGACAGAGCAGATGGTAACAGTGCTAGCGCTCTCTTGAGTGTGTGTGGTGGTGACTGGTTTAACCTGTGGGCCTTGATTAATCAATGGCCCAAAGGTGTGCAGCCTCACCCAGCCAAACCAATTAGCCTGACTGCTTAAACCAGCCACCAACCACACACATGCCACAGTAAGCAAATGTTTTGGGAGTGAACCTTTTCCTGATGCCTCCTGGTGTCTTTTTGTTACTCTTCTCTAAAACAGAACTAATTGGTGATGCTAGTTAAGGTCTAATCTCTTCCCTGTCTAGCTCATGAGCAAGGAGACTCCAGTGACCGGAGGTAATGACACGTATGTGGACCTAGACAGACAGGTATGGACCTTTCCTTCATTTTCTTCTTAAACCATTGGTCGCCTGAGATTGTAAGAGGAAGTGGAGCATCACGTCAACAGGATACGAGCTGTGTATTCAGGAAGTGTTTCCTTGGTTACCTTTCAGCTGAAGAAGACTGCGGAGGAGCTCAACGAGGCTCTGGCCACCAAGGAGGAGATCGCCCAGAGGTGCCGAGAGCTGGACATGCAGGTGTGTACGGAGATGCCCCATAGCCCTGCCGCCATGTACATGTGAAGTGCAGGAGGTTCCACTATCAAAGCACTTGTCATTAAAGGGCCCCTGTTTTACCACCAGGTGTGATGTGTTTACTAGCCAGTTGCTTAGCACAGATATACCATGGATAGATCAGCCTACCCAGTAGACTTGGGCGGCAGTAGCTCAGGGGGGGGTAGAGGAGGTCGTCTGGCAACCAGAAGGTTGCTGGTTCGATTCCGCCAACGGCTCCTCCGAACCAAGTATCGAGGTGCCGCTGAGCAAGACGCCTCGCCCTAATTGCTCCCGACGAGCTGGCTGTCACCTTGCATGCTTGACTCTGCCGTGTGTGTGTGTGTGTGTGTGTGTGTGTGCATACCATTGAGTTGATAATTGCTTCATGAAGAAGATAGTGTGCAGCGAAGCACATTAATATGACACTGCATGTAAAAAACGCCGAGGCCAGAGGTGAACGGTGGATGTTGTGGTATG
>OMKP01060599.1:0-10266 GCA_900302375.1 Bathygadus melanobranchus | reverse complement strand
TGTGGCCCCAGGTTAGAATAGAGTTATATAAATGCAATCGATTTACCATTTATGACTGGTATGCTACCCTATCCATCATACTGTCTGGGTGGGCACTTGTGACTTGACTAGAGGGTGTGTTTTTAAATGCCCTGTAATGGCTTATCAACATCACACCTGGTGGTAAATTAGGGGTCGTTTTATTTTGTTCAACATCTACTCTGCTGGCTTTCAGGATAACTTTTTGGCGATTGTTCTAACGAGACAAGATGCTCGGCCGTATAGCCAGTTTATAAATAATAACGCAGTATTAACGATGACTTAAATCCTAAACGCGCACAACGTAGATCTGTTCTTCAGTCGATCGGGTCTGAGCCTTCCTCCTTTCTAACCCTGGTCTTTAAAGCGTTCCATAAGAACTTGATCTACTTTCCCCCCCCCTCACATTAATGCCTGACGGTGTCACTGCTGTGTGCCTTACTTTAAAGGCCCTCCATGTCCAAGAGGAGCGAGATAGACTGAGGTTAGACTTTAATGAACTAGAAGAGAGGGTAAATCCACACTTTTTCTTTCATTCTCCCTCCTCATCCATGGTGTGTGCCGTGTCTTAATAGCCCTGGAGCCGCCCCGCCTGCTTGCCGTAGCTCCTCCCCCTTTTTGGAATCTCTTAAGATTCCCTTTAACCCCGCCCCCTCCCTCTTTTTTTTTTTGTAAAAGTCATGCGTGTTCATGTGTGTACATTCTATGCACCTGTGCACGTGTGTACCGCCTGTGTGCGCGTGTGTGTGCAGCACACTACATCAGTTGCATTGCCGTGTGTTGCCGTGGCAATCCTCGCCTCTTGACTAACAACTTCCTGTGTTGTCAGCCCCCTGATGTTTACTTTTTATATGTATGGTCATGTGACCAGGACGGGGAGGGGCTTATATTAAAAAGAAAAACAAATATTTGAAACCTGATGTGTACTTGATTTGATCATAATTGATCAGTGCTTTGTGTCAGTGTTTCAATGGATCTTGTCTGGTCTGTCTTATAGTCTAATCAAGTCTAATTGACGTCTCTTTTTCAAAATAGTTAATTTTGCCCTTGTTAGACACCTTAACGGATGAATTGTAACGATCAGAGAGAAGAGAGATAATGCTTTTCCCGCTTAGCTGCTTCTAATCAGCGAGTAGATGCTTCCCCACGGTCCTGTAGGCGTCCTTCGTTGTCTAAATGTGACGGAGGTGTCCTGTTGCGTCGGTCAGCGGCATCCATCCTTCGGACAACAACGGGCGTCTACTTCACTGACGGGTTGTTATCTCATTCACTACACAAGTCACGAGAAGAGAGAAACAAATCTACATATTGTACTCTAACTCTACTCTAAAGTCTTGAGGTGTCTGTAGATGGTAAGATAGAGATGTCTTCTTTTGAGTGGACACACTGGATCTGTTCACACAGTTCACACCGGCCGACTAGTTGCTGCTTGGCTTCTTGGTGTAGAGTTTGACACCCTGCCTAGCACATAAGAACGATGCCACGTTAAACTGCATGTAGCCCTGTTGGCAGTGTCCTGGTTTGTTGGTTTTCCTGTTTGTTTGTTTGCTTTTGGTTTACACAACTGTATACCAGCTGTTTTAAGTATTATCTGCATTTTATTCTGTAGCACAGGAGCTCATTTTAGAAATTGAAATGTCAAAAGCAAAAACTTGACGCGTGCTTTTCTGTTCTCTTCTGTCCTGCTTTTCCATCTTTCTTTTTGCTCTTTTACAATCTTGTTTTCCCTGCTCATTCTGTTTTGATTCCATCCCTGCCCTTGTCTGTTTAACCCTAATTACCTCCATGGTCCCTACTCCCTTCCTGTCTTCCTTCCTTTTTGTCACGGTTTCCATCTTCCCTCCTATCCAACCTTCTGCCGTGCAATCCCTATTCGCCTCCTCTGTCTGCAATACTCTGCTTTTTTTCTCGATCTTTCATGCCATTTGTTTTCCCTCCACCTCCTTCCCCCCCGTGCCTCCTTCTCCTCCTCTTCTCACCCTGCTCCTCCTCTCACCCTACTCATCCTCCCATCCCACGACTCCTCCTCCCACCCCTGCTCCTCCTCCTTCCATCCCACACCACCTCCTCCTCCTCCTCCTCCTCTCAGGTGACAGCTCTGCAGGAGGAGAAGGGCAGTCTGCTGGCAGAGAACCAGCTGCTGATGGAGAGGCTGAACCACTCAGACTCCATAGAGGACGTCAACAGCCCCGCAGGCCGCAGACACCTGCAGCTGCAGACGCAGCTGGAGCAGCTACAGGAAGAGACATTCAGGTGAGACCTAGTCTCTGAATCTTATGGCCACTTCGTACTCTGCCCAGTTCTCCGCTGTCCTAACCAACTTACGCCTGGCGTCGACCAGGTTGGAGGCGTCTAAAGACGACTACCGTATCCGCTGTGAGGAGCTGGAGAAGGAGCTGGTGGAGGCCCGCTCCCAGAACGAGGAGCTGACCTCGCTGGCCGACGAGGCCCAGTCCCTCAAGGACGAGATGGATGTGCTCAGGTGGGTAGCGGAGATGCTTTGTTTGGTTTTGCTAATGTTTAGAACAGTAACTGAGCTTTAGGTGGGACCTAAGGTGTTTTGAGTCAACACACGGTGGTTTTATTGGCACAATTCTGTGTTTGCTGAAGAGCTTGAAAACCACAATGTACACAATGTCAAATAATTGGTCTTTACACCACACCACACAAAGGCTTTTGCTCAAGGTGTGTTCATCGTCAATATAGAGCATGCATGTAAAAACATTACAATATTTCAGCTCTTGTTAGAGAGGCCATGAATATACAGTCCAACTGTTTGTTTTTATGAAAACAACACTGAAAGTGTCCGACCGATGCGCCCCTAGGCATTCCTCAGACAAGGTCTCCAAGCTGGAGGGCACGGTCGAGTACTACAAGAAGAAGTTGGAGGACTTGGGGGTCCTCAGGAGACAGGTGCCCACAACACACACACACACACACACACACACGTCTCCCATCCCAGCCATTCAACACCTTCTGACACCAGACCATGGTGCGCTTGTTCAAAGGCTTTTCCCATATTGGTTATACTAGGATTCACGACACACCCTACACTGCTAAACAAGTGTCATGTCAACTGATGACATGTCAGAAAATTAGACCTTTAATTGTCATGTGTATATCCACATAGATGAAGAAAAGAAAAAAGGTTTGATTTGTTCTCGTTTGAAAGTCTGACCATTTAATTACAATGGATATATCGATGCATCTTCGATTATCATATATCATATAGCGATTATCAAAATGATCGTTGCCTTGTTTTCGGTTCAATGATAATGATGAGTTGCAGACCTGGTTTGTGTAGGTGTCAAGTCATCCATCAAGCGTTGTTGGTGTTCATGTCTCCGCATGTTGCAGGTGAAACTCCTGGAGGAGAAGAACACCATGTACATGCAGAGCACAGTCAGCCTGGAGGAGGACCTACGCAAGGCCAACGCTGCCAAGGGACAGCTGGAGACGTACAAGAGACAGGTACACACTATACACACACACACACTACAATTATATAATATATGTATAGCCCTTATTCACATTTACAGTCTCAAAGGGCTTTACATGGCCATATATGTATGACACCCCTTAGCCTTAGCCCCCCAAAGGGCAAGAAAAAAGTCCCTTAATCAACAAGGAAGAAATCTTGAGAAGGAACGCATGACAAGGGAACGGCGCTCTGTAGTTTCATATTGCACAGCTTGAGTTCCCTCTTTTAGGAAACGAACCTACAGATAATCATACAAAGGCTGTTGTTTTGTAAATGTCACCACGTCAAGTGCACGCTAACCCAAGCCATAACAGCAAAGCTATTCGCCTTTTACATAGCCACCCTTCCCAAGTGCCAAGTTCAGCCAGAAACCACCCCCTGCTCCTCTCTCTTCATACACTGAACACGGCCAACCCCTCCGAGCACAGACTAATGTTCTCTAGTTTGTGTGTGTGGCGGTTTCTGTTTATTCACTATGAGGTGTTGTGCCTTGCAGGTGGTTGAACTCCAGAACAGACTCTCGGAGGAGTCTAAAAAGGCAGACAAGATGGAGTTTGAGTACAAGCGCCTCAAGGAGAAAGTGGATTCCCTACAAAAGGAGAAAGATGTACAAACTTTTCACACATTAATCACTTGTTATTATGTTACTTGTAGGAGAGACTATATATTTTTTTGGTTAATAGTTTTACCAACTATTATATCAGTTGCTACAGTGGATGATTAGAATTTAATGTCTTTTTTTTCCCAGCATATGTTAAATAATAGAAAATCTTGTGTGTGTCTACCTCTTGGACACCATGAATTGTCTATGTGGCGGGAGAACTCATTCGGGTTATCACTATCATCAGGTTAGCTATGTTCTACGTTCTTTAAAGATCTTTGTCTCGCTGTCGTTGAAGCAGAAACCACAGAGGTGTGTCCGTGGTATTCGCTGTATTTGCTGTCACCACTACAGTATAACCACAAAGGGATTGTATTAATTTGTTTGTGAAACTGGTTTATAATTCTGCGGTCTGCATGTGTGGTGTCAATACATCACCTGCCAAAGTCCTGTCAGTCACTGCTCGTCGTAAAGCTCTTGTCTGAATGTTCTTGTGTTTTGTTTTTCTTTGTGTAGCGTATGAGAACGGAGAGAGACTCCCTGAAGGAGACCATCGATGAACTGCATTGTGTTCAGGCCCAAGAGGGACAGCTCTCCACAGGTACAATGAACACATGTATAAATGTAGACGTTAATGCATGCATAGATGTAGACATTAATATATACCAGGGTTCCCACGGGTCCTTGAAGTGCACTAAACGACTAAAATGTATAAGGTTGCCACTGATAAAGTGTGTTTTTGTCTTCTTTGACGAGAACATTATTCAAATGGCCTCTTTCTAGAACGTTGAGTTACAGTTGCACCTATAACATATGACATGATACATAACTGCCTTTGGCAATGACAACACAGTACAATTTTATGTATGTCAGGTATTATTTGTATTGTAAAGACTAGTTGAACTGGTACATGTTTGTTTTTCCCCTTTATTATCATTTGCATCTAAAATAAGATTGGATCTTATTTCAGCTTTGTTTCCACTGGCCACTGCCGAGGGCTCTGATTCGCTGGCTGCCGAGATCACCACCCCTGAAATACGGTAGGGTCCCTTTAAACCCACACAGGAACACCAATCCTATTGGGCTGTTCTATTGCTAGATCTGGGCATTAAAGTTCTTAATAACTGAAAAAACGAAATAAAACTTTACAATTTGTATCTGAGATTAGGTGACGGGGTGTGTGTAGGATCTATGTATTTTTGAGGAAATGAGGAAAATGTTTTAGTTAACGTTTGTGTTGGATTTTCTTTGTGCTGGATAGTTGGCTCAGCCATGATTTGGGTTAAGTGTAGGGACTTCTAGTAGCCACGCTGCACATTTTAAAGTCATGACTTTCCAATAAGTCTTCTGTGCCAATGTGGTAGGGGAGATTAGTTTAGTGAGCATTCCCTGTGACTTTCTCTGTGCAACCGCAGAAAAGGCTTTTATTTTGAACTTGAGTGTCTATTCATAGTCTTTTTTTTAGAGACCTGCATGTAATCTCTGTGCTCCTGGGTAGCACTGGCCTGGAGCAGAGAGCTGTCAGTGTGTCTGCAATCCTGTAGTTTGCCTAACCCTTTGGCAAGCAAAACGGTGAGCCACACCCTGAAGAGTTCAGGGCTTAGAAGTACACTTCCTACCGTAGAGGATCGACAACGTTCTACTCATCTAAAATCTTCATTCAAATGTTGGATGATGTGTTAAGTTACAACAATTAAATGGAGTTAATATCTGTCATTTTAACAATTTGATTATAATAACTTATAATCAGAGACAGAACTGTCTGTCTCTTTAGTTGCACATCAGGCAAAAACTAATCTGTATGAGTCAGTGTTACTGAGAGAAAAAGGAGATTGTAACGTTTGATAGTTGTGTTCTTGATATAGGAAGAATGGAATTATTTCTGGTTAAGGCCATTCAAGGAAAAATACACACTGGACCACGTGTGTGGGTTTGTCGCCATCTAAAGGTTGGAAGCTATCAACGACTGCGCATACATTGATTTAGTTGTGCTTGTGTGAGTCGCATTTCTGATCCATGGTGTAACGTTTACTATTAGACGTATTGTGGAACTGAGTGTGCTCCTCTTCATATGTTTTCCCCAGGGAACATTTGATTCGTTTGCAGCATGAGAACAAGATGCTGAAGCTGGCCCAGGAAGGCTCGGACAACGAGAAGATCGCTCTGCTGCAGAGTCTCCTGGAGGACGCCAACAGCAGGAAGAACGAGCTGGAGACGGAGAACAGGTCAGGGAACACACAGGCTGCAGCAGGACAATGTGTTCATGTTAAAGGTGCAATAATATATGAGTTCACATCTTCCAAATAATACTTTGATGAACGCCATATTCATTTTTAAATGTCTATACATACATACATGCATGTATAACTGACTACAAAGTGATGTTTAGCTAAAACATCCACTTTTAAATGGATGGCTGACTCCCAAGCTATGTTCCGTGATATAGGTTGAGTTTCTAGATTAGTAACAGACTTCGGAGCGCTGTTCAGCTCATCGGTGTGCTTGTGAACCTGTAGGCTGATCAACCAGCGCGTGATCGAGGGCCAGGGCCAGGTGGAGGAGCTGCAGAAGGACCTGCAGGAGCAGGGCTTGAAGGCTGACGATGTGAGTACTGGAGCTGGGAGACTTTAATATGTATACAGTATACTGTATACTATATTCCGTATACAGTGAGTGTTTCTGGACTATGGTTCAGACACTTATTGTTATTGTATTTATTTACATACATATTTTTGGAATGCATATGTATTTTTTTCAATATTTGTATTGCCATGGCATACTTTTTAAAAATATTTCTTTTTTTATTTAAATTTCTATTCTTTATTCTATTGTCTTGAGCAGAGCATATAACCGCAATCATTTCCCCCAGGAGCAATAAAAAAACATGAATGAAGTGTTAATATAATTTATTAGTATTAGTAGCATTATAGATCAGAGATTAACATGAAACGTAAGACATCCATACTTCTGGGTGTCCGTTTGTGTTTATTTTGGAAATGAACTTAAATGAACAATACATGAAGTAAAACCAGAAGAGCGGGATAAGCCAAGGGTCTAGTCTGTCAGGATAGTCCATCATGTGCACACTCTGTTTTTATTAGCAAACAGAAATACTAGCGCCTTCCCCCGAGGATAATATGCTCATCAACCATTGGCCTTTTGATCTTGTCGTATAGTCAGTGATGTATATTGTGCAGGAATAAGTCAAACCAACCCAGTCGTGTAGTTAGTGGTGTATATTGTGCAGGAATAAGTCAAACCAACCCAGTCGTGTAGTTAGTGGTGTATATTGTGCAGGAATAAGTCAAACCAACCCAGTTTTATACAGTTAGGGTTGGTGTGCATTTGTTGTCTCTCTCAGTTTATCTTTTGATTCCTCGTTTTCTGTTCACACCTGCTCTCTTCTGTCAGATAATAGTAAGTATGACCTAGGGGTTTAGACTCCAGTATTACTATAGCGTGTACAGCTTCTCTTAACACCTCCCCACAACACATGCAACAACTCAATGTGATGCCTTATTACTCGATTAGTTTGTCTCAAGTTGTTCCTTTTTTTTAACCTTGTTAGATTTGTTTTTTTCGATATTACATTCTAATTGGATGTATTGTATGTGATTACATTGAGTTTTTTCATGTAGAGTAATACCACTTTCTGGATTCCTACGACTGACTACCTCTTCATGTAACTCTAAATATCTAGATCCTCTCCAAATGTTCCCATTAGAAGAGAATGTAAACTAGTCGACTGTATATTTTCTCTTTGTAGAACTCCTTTTACATCTTCCTGGTTTACCTGTATTATTATATATTAATATAGTGACCAATATGTGGTGTCACACACATCTCAATAACACAGCAACCATTCACACGTAACCTCCAAAGATTAGCATTTTGCAAACAAATATAACCCATGTACAATATAAAGCCATATGAGGCTTAATATTTCAACATTTGACCGTCTGAATGAGGTTCTCAATCGATTACATGTATTAAGATCTGATGAGATTCCCACACAGGTTGTTTGATTGTTTCATAGAGGTCTAAAACATCCTTGCTGATGGCGTTAGCTGCAATAGTTTCCTGACATGAACGGCGTTAGCTGCAACTCTCGCTCAAGTGGTTTCAGTCTGTTTTTGTGTTTTTGTTTTGCAGTCTGCTATTCTAAAGAAGAAACACCAGGAGTACATGTGAGTTTTCATATTCTATACATGTATATACTCTGTAATGCCATGCCACGTTTGTTTTCTCAGATTTCATAGTTGCTTCCTCTCCCGTATCGCTGCTTTTTTTTAAATCTTAATGCTCCTTGTTTCTGGACAGGGACAAGCTGCGTGAGCTGAACGATGAGGTGTTGAAGAAAAATGCCTACATCGATGACATGGAGCCCAAGTATAACGCCAACAGTAAGTCCTCAATACATCACTAGTATAACACCAACAGTAAGTCCTCAATACATCACTAGTATAACATTAATAACAGTAAGTCCTCAATACATCACTAGTATAACACTAACAGAAAGTCCTCCATACGTAATGTATAATGTCAACTGTAAGTCTTGTATACCATCACTAGCATCACTTGTATTCTTAATGAGTTCTTGTGTGTTCAGCCCAACGGGTGGATGAACTGGAGGAGGCTCTGAAGAAGAAAGAGGAGGACATGAAGCTGATGGAGGAGAGATACAAGAAGTACCTGGAGAAGGCAAAGAGTGTAAGTCTCCTAGTCTGCTCTTGATGTCTCCTATGAAACTATTGCCATGGTGGTTCAGCTTTACTCCTAAACTTTCCAATCGGCCAAATGCTGTTGACGAGCCTTCTGCAGAACTGGCATGAGGTGTGAGATAGGTGTAGGGAAATACAGGGATTACCTTGGAACAGGATATATGGACTATATATAACCATGGAGCAAGGGGGCTTCACCTGCTAGAACATCCATCTCCTCTAGCTGAGGCGCTGGTATGGTGGGTGACATGGGGTCATGATACTGGTAGGAAGCACAACCTTGAGTCTCATGTTGAAGTCAGATCAGGAATACACTAGTGACACAGCTGCCAGTTTAAGCCGTTGCTGTTTGCTAGGTGGCACAGTGGTTCACACTGCTGCCTCCCAGCAAGAAGATCCTGGATTTGAACCCAGTGGGGGAGGGGGACTATGTTCTCCAGTGGGGGAACCCAGTGGGGGAGTTTCTATGTTCTCCCAGTGTTCACACGGGTTTCCTCCCGCACTGACGCACATACGTGTTAGGTTAATACTCCTGCCTGTGCCCTAGACCAAGGCATCAGCAACAGACCGGGAGTGTCTTCAAAACACTGTGGCGTCAACTGTAGGTATCAGATATTAGTTCTGTCCTCGTATGACTGCAACCCAGGGGTTCTGTCTCGTTTTTGTTTGCAATATTCCTACTGAAAGAATTGGGTAATTTAGTAAGAAGATACACTCGTTATTGTCGCTCTATCAGCCTCCTACAATGTGTGTTTCTGTTGCAGGTTATCCGAACACTGGACCCCAAACAGAACCAAGGCTCGGGTCCGGAGGTGCAGGCCCTGAAGAACCAGCTTCAGGAGAAAGACCGAATGCTCCATTCACTGGAGGTAATCCATGTTAGCATCAACTCAACAAGCCTACAGTTCACTATAGGCAACAACTACCCAAAGTATACTATAGGACACAACTAACCTATTTAGTTGGTTTTTTTTAATTATTTGGCGGTTGCTGACTCTCTGTTTCCACCTAACAGAAAGAGATGGACAAGACCAAGACCCAGAGAGACTACGAGGAGAAACTGATTGTGTCTGCCTGGTACAACATGGTGAGAATCCCTCACATATTATGAAAACTTCATATTATGAAAACTGTTAAGGGAGTGAATGGCTGGGGTCTATGGAAATAGACTGCTCTTATACATTTTTACATTGTTATGTAAACGCCACTAGGGGGTGCTGTAGGCTTTACTAAGTGTTAAAGCCTGAATCAGTCAAGAGTTGGCCTCTACTCAAATTGTAAAGCGTATCTAAATCATATTTGTAAAAGTAAACGTGTTCTATCAAATGGTTACATTCAAATTCCGTGTTTATTTGTTGAGATGTTTCAAAAGTAAGACTATAAGCGATAACATCATACTATCAGCAGTGTGTAATGTTCTGTCTTTCTGTCCCCCCCCCCCCCCC
>OMKP01060594.1:20611-41121 GCA_900302375.1 Bathygadus melanobranchus | reverse complement strand
GGGTAGTGGGGAGAGGGTTGGGGAGGAAAGGTTGGCAGGAGGTGAAGCTATTCCGAGTCCAAGTGGACTCTGAATAGGTGGGTCTTGAGCCTCTTACAGGTCAGTGATTCTGCTGTCCTGACCGCTGTCGGGAGGTCGTCTCACCATTGTGGTGCAAGGACAGAGAAGAGTTGTGATTTGGTGGAGCGACGTTTGTTTATTTTTAGTTATGGTGGTACCAGGCGGCCAGCTGAAGTGGTTGAGCGGAGTGTTCGAGCTGGGGCATGAGGTTTGACCAGTGCTTGGAGGTAGGTGGGGGTAGTTCCACTGACAGCCTTGTAGGCCAGTACCAAAGTCTTGAACTTGATGCGAGCAGTTACAGGGAGCCAGTGGAGGTCACGGAAGAGAGGGGTCACGTGGGAGAACTTTGGTAGGTTGAAAACTAGGCGTGCTGCAGCTTGTGTAAGCGGTGTAAGCAGTAAGCGTACCTTGTGGAGGTCAGAGAGCTGCTGGTGGCGGACCAGGCCGTCCTTGTTGGGGAACTGTCTCCGGCACAGCAAGCAGGCCAGCTTCTTCCAGTCTGTCAGCTTGTCCGGACCCTCTTCCCCACACTCCTGCTCCACGCCAGCAGCCTCCTCGGGGTCACTGTCTCCGCTGTAGGCTGCCACCAGACCACACTGCACATAAACAAGACAAGGGAACACAACACATCCATTAGAAACTACGAGCTGCTGGACTCGTGTGTATTGAACCCCGTGTCCATTGGCGGGAGAACGCACAACACTGAGAAGGCTGTGTGACCGGTGGGGGTCCTCACCTTGCTTGCGTTTACAGAGCTGGTTGGCGGCTCCTCCTCGGCTCCTCTCAGAGCCTCTGGTATGACGGTTTCAAAACCTCCCATCTGCTGAGAACAAACCCAACAAGGCCATTTAGAAAAGCAACAAAACACCCTGTGTCTAAACACAGGAAGTGGTGTTCATCGGCAGTCGAGGTACCTTCTTCTCAAACAGGGTGAAGCCGGCGTCGGCGGCCGCCGCTTCTCTCCGCTCCTCGTGGCTGACGGGCTGGAAGCTGCCCTTGAAGTTCTCCTTCTGCCTGTTCAGACTCTTGGCCCAGCGCTCCATGTCTTTGGCAATCTGAGAGAAGCACAGCCTGCTTCAGTACAACCCCGAGACACTACCTTACAGTATCAGAATGTATTCGTTTGTTTTTCGTTGAGGTAGTGTCCCATAGTAAAAAGAAACTAAACTCTCTAAAATGTGTCCACCAGAGTACATAAACTATAACCTAATGTGCTAGATGGTTTGTTACACAGAACCATGTGGGAAGTTGTCTTTTTGAAGCCTATCACCACGCCCCTAGCTGCCAGAAGTTCGGCCACAAGCGGATAACTATGCCTGGCAAGATCTAGCGTAGCTGATCTTGCGAATCCAGCTGCCTCGCAAGGTAACAAACCACATAATGAGAGGATCCAGCAAAAAGAAACACAAACGTATGACCCAAGTACTACCAACATGTATGACCCAAGTACTACCAACATGTATGACCCAAGTACTACCAACATGCATAACTTCTAACCTGCTGTGCAGTCTTGCTTTTGGGCTTCTCCTTCTTATCCTTCCCCTCTTTACTGGTGGTCGCCGCGCTGCTAGCGCTGGCCGTGGCGTCCCCTGGAGCAGCGTCGGCAGCAGCGGGGACGTACGTCTGTTTTTCACTGTCCCAATACAGATACTGCTGGGTCTGGGCGTTGTAGTAGTACTACGGGGAAACAGGGAGACACAGCATTAGAACCCATCTGAAGGGGTTTCAGCAAACACGACCGGAGACGCATGAAGTCTATATGTTCGGGCTGTGCTTACTTGAGAGTTTGGGTCATAGAAAAGGCCCGTCTGAGGGTCGTAGTAGTAGCCAGAGGACTCGTCGTACTGATAGGTGGACGTGTCCGGGGCAGCTGTCGAAGCAAAACACATTTCAAAAAATCGTATGTGTACGGTCCGTGATAATGCTTAACGATGTCTACATTTTTAATCCTGGACCGGTACGTAGCTTTATGAAAACAAAAACACTGAACCCAGGAGGGAGTGTTTAGCCAGGGCTGCGGTGTGCTCGTACCGGTGCTGGTGTCGGGGTTTTGTCCAGAACCTTGCAGCGTTGTGGCGGCAGCTGTGCTGCAGGCGGTTGTGGCAGCTGCTGGCAGCCCGTGCTGGTGGCTTGCATCCAACAGGTGGCCAACTTGAGAGGCCTATAATATAAACTGGTTAGGGGGGGCCTTGAAAACTACTACACTGTCTTGCACTGTGGCGACTGCAGTATGCAGTGCAAGGGACTAGTAGTTAGGTTTTAGTTACCATGACTGCCGGCTGGCCGATGATGTGTGGTTGGTAGACATGTGCGTTTTGGGAAATAACCACGCCAGCTGCAACGGGTGCCGCTAGAAGGAAGGAAATAGTTTTTGTTTGCCACAACTAACTGAATCATATTTTACCACATTCAAGACATGTTACATGAACACAAACTGTCTGCATGTAGATTTTATGATCTTTTAAGTGAACCTGATATTTAAAACCAATCCAGGCAAAAGAAAAGCTCATGATTTTGTAAACTCTGGACACAAAAGATTCTAAAATGAGATTAGATTGTCGTGTAATAGATAACGATACTTCTATACCAATTAACATTAACATTAATTGTCTTCCTGTTGCCATCGCTTACCTCCAAGTATTCCATTGGCCTGGGAAGGATCTGCCCCTGCTGCGGGTTGGTAGAACGCTTGGTAGTCCTATCAACAAGCAGTCATAGACACTGGCTCAACACAATGTTACCACTCATGTATGACTTCCCGGTCATGGTGATGTTATGAAGACAAACTGAAGTCTCTCAACTGACCTGAGACAGCGGTGCGTAGCCCTCCTGCAGGTAGCTGTACTCTGACATGGCCTCCGAGCCCTGCTGTGACTAGAGACAGAACAAGGGTCTGTTTTTTGTTCTCCGTTGGATTACCACATGAAGCGCACCATGTTGGTTGTTCTGGGGACCTACCTGAGTGGAGGACCATTGGGCCGCAGCGATAGCC
Source organism: Bathygadus melanobranchus (assembly GCA_900302375.1). NCBI lineage: Eukaryota > Metazoa > Chordata > Actinopteri > Gadiformes > Macrouridae > Bathygadus > Bathygadus melanobranchus. The sequence goes on along the minus strand of OMKP01060594.1, from coordinate 38,069 downwards.
GTGCTGGCCATGGAGAAGGCACTGACACGGTTCCCATCGGAGAGCAAAAGGTCCCTGATGGAGCAAGCCATTTAATTGAACAAGCTGGCGTGTGAATTCATTTCAGTGATTCGTAGGCCAAGTCATCATACACAAGCAGGCTCAGAAAGCACGTACTTCCTGGCACTCTTGGCGTAGTCCACGCCGATAGTCTTCCCATCCAGCTTCAGGGGAGGCTGCAGCCCCTGCAGGATAGTCAGCAACTGAGAAGCCTCCTGGGAAAGAGGTATGTGTTAATGGTGATTTTGTACACACTCTAGTGTCAATTGTGCAAAACGACAATGTATTAAAAATAAAAAGTACATTGATTAGCAGTAATCACACATCATATATCTCATTAAAAGGGCCCCTATTTTACTATCACGTGGGACGTTGATTAGCCATTACAAGCATCTACAAGCCATGTCAAAATCTACCCTCTAGTGACATCACAAGTGGGAGGCCTTTAAGTGAATGGGTTTAAAATGTGACTTTGTACCAAAGGAGAGGACAGCTGCACGAAGGCAAAACCTCTGTTCTGTCCCGTCTGCTTGTCTTTGATAAGGCGGATGTTGTTGGGCGTGAGATTGGCGTATGGTGCCAACATGGTCAAGATCGCCTCAACAGTGGTGAGAGGAGCTACGTTTCTGAGGATGATCGCTGCACAGAAGTGAAAAAAAACAAAGGAGATGAATAGCCGTTATTAACAATACCGTGTCCAGCGAGAACCGTGAGACAAGCGCAGCCTTGTTCTTCAGTAGAAGGCGAGTGAGGTCAAGAAGTAACTTACTGTCACCGTAGAAGTCTGGCGTGGGATGGGGTTCTGGGACTCCGGAACCAATGCTGCCTTCGCCCTCTGTTAAGAGAATGACATAATGGAAATGGGGACATTAGCGTCACTTCCAGAGATGCTGTTTTACGTCCCAATGCATTGGCCTACATGTTGTGCATCGTTCCATCTCTAATACATTGTCATCAGGCAATGCCATCAGAGGAAAACAACGGAGTCTTTCTTCTGATTAAATGTTCTCCTAATGTCCCACTAACACGGCAGTACAATCTAGCGGCTAGAATGTTCCACTCCCAGCCGAAAGTTTCAGGGTTCGCGCTCCCAGCTGTTCTCAGTCTACCTGTAAGCATCTTGGAACAAGATGCCCCTTAGCTAATTCTGAATGACCTACAACTGTATTCACAATTAGATTTTAATGTGAATTGGATAAATGGCTTCGTTTTAACCGTTTCCCACTGAAGAAGGCAGATATTAGGTCTAGCACATGGGCATCTATGGGCTTGGATGCGTGCTGCAGCCCAGCACCTTGTCTGAGGATGTCCGGAAGGCTGCAGCCAGCGGCCTCTTGGTTGACAAGCTACTTACCGGCTTTGGTTGCTCCACACCTGAAGCACTTCAGCCTCCTCCGGAAATTGTACAGGCCACACTGAAAGTAACCGTTTACATCATTTTTATTGATTATACAGCTACTAAGGCCCTGAACAGTGCTGCCTTAAGAAAACACTCAATCCAAATTGATGCAGCATACCATACTTACCTGTGATAAGACACCTTAAGCTTTTCTACGTTTACCGTACAATTAAGGACATTGCATGATATCGCTACATTGAGGCCTAGAATCGAAGGGGATTCATCTGCACAATCACAGACGGGGTATGGTGGCTATGACGTCAAGCCAGAGCAGCGACTTAGTGTAACAAAGCCAGTCAAGCCAGAGCAATGACTTACAGTATTACAAAGCCAGTCTTCAAACTTGTTCCGAGGGTTGCTGTACTGCATGTCCACATATTTGCCTTGGATCGTCAGACGTTTCTGCAAGAAGTGGGGGAAATGGAACAAAATCAGTCCTGTTTTGGCGATGGGTCCTGTCCTCTACAGAGCAAGTAGTGATGGAAGGGAGAAGAGGGGGGGGGAGCCCCTCCTCTCTCAGATAGCCTGGGTGTTAAAGGCAGCCATACGGGTGTGTATGTGTGCGAATGGTGCATTGGATGGCTCTTTTTAAAAAAACAAAAAAAAAGTGTTTGGGACCCGAATGCCCAGACTGAGCTGGAACAAATGTCATCCTGATGGAATAGTTTGACTGCCTTCTGTAAAAACCAGGGATGGGCATCCCGCACCAAACAATAGAAAGGGGGAAAATGAAAGGCATAAATAAAAAAACAAAACAATTCTAGGTCTCGGTTAAAGAAAAATGTTGAGGTGGAAGTCTACGTTCAACTCTGCAATGCCACTGACAACCTCTTGTTACGTTCTCCGTGGGGTTTCAGTGATAATATATTGAGTCCTTGCGGGATGACAATATCATCATCTTTAGGGTTCTGGGAGAAGCAACATGAGTGCTTGTGGCCTTGTAGGGAGTTTATTCAACATCCTTTTTTTTTCTACTGTATTTGCATTTTTCACAGTGCTTAGTCAATGCATTGTGGTTGCCGTTTAGATAACTCTCCATATCCCCAAGGTAAATTCTAGGCTTGGCGATTGTAAAGCAACCTGGTTGGTCTCCATCCATCGGGTAGCATCTTGCAAGTGATAAAAGTCCACGAAGGCGAAACCTCGGCTTATACCTAGAGACAGCATTCAAATATAGACGGGAGGCGTGTTAGTCAAGAGTCCATGGGCATATTTTTCAAACTCTTGTCACAAACTGCTTCATGACCCAGGTCCTCTGTATGGCAAACATTCCCTACCAGTTTGACCATAGCAAGACATCTTGGCGAACGTCACTTCTTACTCCACAAAGTGTGGTGCTGGCACTTTGATATTTTCCCAAAAGGAATATTCCTGCAGCTTCCTACTTACCCTCTACATCCACAACACATTGGAATAATAAGGAGGCCATTTTTTTTCTCGTTCCTTGTCGAAATAATCCAAAACCATTCTTCTACACTGCTATGGCAAAACAGGACTACACAGAAGCAGATTGGGCCTACGGTCTTTGGGAGGGAAGGGATCCACGGGACACTTGGCCCTCACCTGTCTTTTTCTTCACCAGCCTGATGTCCACTGGCTGTGGGCCCTCCAGGTGGTCTATTGCACCTCGGATCTGGAAACGAACATGGAATCCAAAATGTACCTTTAAAGCATTTAACACACCGCACCATATTCAAAGTAATTCTTGATAGCAACCCAATACACATTCGAACAGTCCAACAGACCTCCTTGATGTACAAGACGGAGCACTAAATACTTACTTCATCCTCACTGACGTTGTGAGGCAGCCCCCACAGCATGACGGTCTTGCTTTTCCTGTCATCTCCTGAATCTCTACGGTAGTCCTGGTCCGGATAGTCTCCGTCAGAGTGATAGCCATCTTCTGATCGGTCGCTGTTCCGCCTTTTTCGTTCCCTCTGGTAGATACACGTCCACAGAGAGGGTGGTTAGAGGGGCAATAGTTACGTTTGGGCATATTATAGAAACACACCAATACGACGCAAAGTAAAGAAACGATGCCTGGAATGGGCTACTACCTCTGGACTCTGGTCTCTGTTTCCTCGCCGGTCTCCATCGTAGCGGTCACCCCATCTGTCTTCACCCCAGCGCCGCATGTCCTGGTCTCGGTCCTGATCTCGACCTTGGTCACGGTCTCGTCTCTCGCGCCACTCCGATTCACCGCGGGACTGATCCGAACCATATCTGCCACTTCGCTCTGTGCGACTAATCCTATCCAGAAAGTCCATGAGATGCAAAAACAATTGTACACGTATTAAACTACTATCCATCCATCCATCTAAAATTCTAAAACTCCCATCACCAAGATGAATCCTCATCCTCATCTATTACGAGAACCAGATGACCCTTCAAAAGCCTACACTCAAAAAGACCCTTCATTTGACATTGTTATTTGGTATGAGAATGACTTGATTTCATGACTTTTCATACACATTTATTTACATTTGAAATCAAAGATGAAAGAAAATGTTGACAATATTGTTGCAAGAAGGTGGTGAGAGAATAAACCAACTTCGGCTAGTGCTAAATAAACAATTGAACCTCGATATATATATATTAATCATAGAATCAAATGAAAAATAAGGCTGCCAAGTAGGGATTAACAATTAATCGAAATCGCAACGTGGCAATATCCAAATCCAAAATATTTTGATTTTTGATAAGGGTAAAATATGTAAACGTATAACACCATTATAAATGAAGTAGTCATGCTGCAGTGATTCACTGGCCTACATATTTTATTCTGCAGATGCAAGAAAACAAATGTTACATCATGATTTTAATAGATATTTCAGTGAAAATGAAAATGGTGACGCAAAAATAACCGCAATCGCAATATCTCAAGATAATCGCAATGTTTGTACCATATCATTCAGCCCTATCAAGGGTGAAGTGTATTTTACTCACCGCTTGTCGCCCCCCATTTCTCAACAGCTGTACCAATAAAACGACCTTAAAAAAAAAGGAAAAAGGGGCATGTAAACAATATGAGTACGACGAAATAGTTTTGAGTATTTAATAAACACCGAATGAAAATACAAGTCCGACACGCAGCTCATAAACAACCAAAGGGTAAACGTGAAATCGATACACCTTAAAAACAATTCCGTTGAGACTTTTAAAAAACGACCTCGTACCTTCAAAAAGATAATACGATTAAAACGTATCAAACTTGTACATAATGTATTAGTTAAACATGTATCTCACCAATCGGATTTCGTTATGAAAAGGATAATACGCAATTTTTCATTCGATTACTAGCTCAAATGTCGCCAACATGTAGGCCTACACCATTGGCTATTCAAGGACTCGCCCAAACCAAATCCCGAACACTGTGCGAGCCCTTTCTTTATCCCAACATGCATCGGGGCAAGCCGAGGTGCATGCTGGGTGTTTTTGCTCCTGTGTTGGGAGGTTGGGGGCTATACATCCATCGTTGGGGGGTTGATTTAATATAATATGGGAATCATCTGTTTCCCGTCACCTTCACATAGACATATTTAATAAAAGTAGATATTTTGAGTCTGTAATTATTTCAAACATTTACACTTTTCACTGATTGAAGTGTAGGCCTACCTCGTTCTCAACAGGCCTACATTAGACATGTATAGTTTTGAGTCTGGATATAATTTTCGTAACAAGAGCAAGTCAAATTTAATAAAACCAACCAGGACCATAGACCAGGATAGTCCATTGCGCTGAAGATGAGTGCAGGAATATTAATGGCCATACATTCCCACTAGGGGTCGTTTATTGTACATCCGGGGGGTCCTGTGACCACATTGTTGAATGGCAATTTGACAACATGGCCTATACATTTATAAAATATATAGGAGCCCATGTATGCACAAGATAGCTTAAAGACAAGGGCCTGGGCCCAACTCCACAAAATGACTGGTAGGCCTACCACTTTTATTACAGTGCTTTACAGTTGCACATGTCTGAACATGACAAGCAAACAAAAACACCACAATACGTAGGTAACATGGTCTATTTTTTCAAGTAATGCACTTCATATAGATTGACATGATTCATGTAAACATACACAAGAAAACAGTTAGTCATTGTGTTCCCTTTATTACAGCATTAAAACCAGTTTTTAATCACCAACAATTCACTCTACAAGCAGGTCATAAGGCTGAACACACAACCAGTAAAGCATGGCACAGGGATGTTATGCATTTATTACCCTTTTGTATTAATGAAATAGTATAGAACAGAGGTGGCACTATATTGTGTTAAAATCTGATTAAATATTAAGATTAATATTGTATAGAAACAAAGGGAAAAAAACAGGGATTTGCCACAACATTTAGAGGGGCCAAATAACGCGCTGGCTCTCTCTCTGTCTCTCTCACACACACACACATTATATAAAAACTGGACAATTAAACATATTCACATGGTCCCAAAACGAACACGACTTTCCAAGACACTGAATGAAAAATGTTGAATGGCAGGGGGTAGGTGATGCTTCGATTGCCACATCCCGCGAGGTTTCTAGGTTAACGTCTCCCCTTTTGTGACCTGTATCGAGAGAAATAAGCGCGTTTGATTACTGGCTCACTCATACGGACGCAGACTGGCTTTGCTTGGATGTGAAACTGACGTGAACAATCCGTGTACGTACTCTCGCTTCAATGTATTCAATCCGCCTTTCCAACGCAGTCAGTTTCTCGTTGAGTGTGGCCAACCGGGAACGACAAGACATGTCTGTAACAACATTGCAAAACATTAGGTGTTACGGAGGTCTACATAATACACACACACCACGTAATTGTTGTTTATCTTCTGTATACCGAGCAGTTTCCCAGTACTGAACGGAACAATATTCGATAAAACGAGACAGTGTTGCATCGTCTAACCATTTCCATTAAGCGTGTTCTCCAATTAAAAATCGCAGAACCACGACCACGACTTACACATACACAAATAACAATATATAATATTGGGAGTGGCCGTAAACATCGCATTCATCTGACGCTAGCTGAGTTAGCCACAGGAGCTACGCTACCACCGCATCTACCACACTCGGAAGCTATACCCCGGTTCATATCTGATATTATGAACACGATTTACAGTGTGTTGGCTTTTTTTTTTACCAAAGGAATTCAGAAAGTCGGCGATTTTCTTGATACTGCTTGTGATGACTTCTATGTATTCTCGATTTGCCCAATCTTGGTGTATTTCCCGTTGCACTGGATCCTCCTGGCCCGCCATGTTGCTGTGCTTCAGACACGACTGACGACGTCACCAAACACGCCGACAGGGGGCGACGACGAGCCGCGCCACCTACCCGTTATACACGGTGCTCTCATGTTTTTCATACACATCTTTTTCCGTAAAAACCCCCAAAAATAAACAGCACGCCGTGTGTCTATCTTTCCCAAAACACTCAACATGTAAAGGCACACGCTATAGCGTTGAATAGTAACGGCGCTTGTATGTTTTGTAAAGGCTTCGCAATAACACTACCCACCTCTCGTCGCAGGATAATGGTATCTTCCAGGAAGCACAGACGACCTGTGTCCGCTAAGTTACAAGCATCATGTGTACTCCATGGATGTATTAAGTTGGCCAAGTCAAACGAAAGCTAGAAATATTATATGAACAAAATCTACTATTTCAACCACTGCAATTATTTTAGTTAGACGTTCGAACGAGTTGACTTAGCAGCATAGGTTTAATATCATGTCAGAATGGGACTTTCTCTGTATAATACTTAGTGTTCTGGGAACTATAGTTGGGTTAGTTTTGTACTTGAGACATGTCTCCGAGATTAACATACGGTCTGGCCGTCCTCCAATCAAGAACATTACATTTGCCTATAAATTCAAGGAGGGACCATACAAACACTGGGAACAAGTTTTGATGGAGTGTAGGAGTATTGAATTTAAGGTGGCCAACATTCGCGTATTATATGATGATCCTAACAAGGTAAACATGCATATCCCTTCTCATGCAATTCAATACACATCTTTTGTTGCGCTTGTATGAGATACATTGTACTTTCTAAATGTTCCTTTTTTTATGTTTTCAGTCGACCACTAGATGGCGGTAGAACCATGTTCCATCCACCGTCACTCTGAGTTGTCTGATTGATTTGTGTAATAACCTCTTACTAACGTCTTTTTATGTTTATGTGTTTCCCTATTCCAACATTTGCTTGTCTGTGGACCTGTTGAGTGACAGTTTTCTCCCTCTATCTGTGCTCCACCATCTGGCTGGTTGCGCTGTTTTTTATAGATCCAGCAGCATCTGTAGGGTTTTATTCATACATAATTATTTTCTAATTGCTTGATTCTCCAAACATTGGTTTATGGTTTGCGTGGCAAAAGATGTCCCATATTGAATGTGTGCCACACTAATGATATTAAATGCAGGTTTTTTTTTTAAAAAACAGCCGACCTGTCATGTGAAAGGGCCCTTTTAACGTCTTGAGGCCACATCATTTCAATTGATGCTGTGGTGCATACTGCTCAACAATTTTGCACTAGATAAACATTTACAACCTGGGGGGCACCAGCAGCATAGTTGCAAATCTTAGTTGGTTCTACGTAATTCGATTAATCTGCTCTGGTGATACGACACCCAAGTGTTAATGAAGAGGGGCCATAGGCCATCATATAGCCCAAAGGCCCCTACTATGTGAAATATGCAGTAGGCTAATTTCCAATCTTGGCATTGCATAACAAGCAATAGATGTGCACAACCACGATGGAATGTAACCAGAATTGAATGTCTCTCTTTCTTGCCCCACTTCCAAACCCTTTTGTTTTGAACTGTCCCCCTTTTCCCAAAGCCTGCAATTAGGCTAGCCATGGGTTCTTGCTCTTCTGCACACACTCAGAGCCAAGTTCTTTTCCAAGTTCAGCTAATTGGCTTAATGATCTCAGCTCGTTAGAGTCCCAGCTCCAGGGTGCAGTCCAGCCCCCAACATTACAATCAGAGACTGTCCTCAGACAAAGCCATTGTTATTTGGTGTTAAAATAATGTCTAGCATGTTATTGTTGTTTTCTTTTTAGCATGGAGACAAATTGACATCTTTTAATAATTCATAATTGTCTCACTGGAGAAAAGAGGTGCAAAGGCTCAAGTGGTAGACCCTGAGATGGTTGCCATGGATACAGGGCTGGTTCTTGGTCTTCCTCTGATTTCAAACAGCGTGGATTACAGACCCCACTCACTGCACCCTTATCCTGGAGAGCTCTTCACACTCTAAACGCGGGGCGGGGTTGCTTCTTTCCCAGTGTGCTCCCTCACCCTAGTACCTTGTGTGTGTTTTTTCATTAGTATGAGGGAGGGATGTAGGACACATTGTGAATCAATAGTGTTAAAAAGACTGTGCTGCTCAGTGCAGCGGGAGGCTTTTTCGGCCAGTGTCAGATTTTTTAGGCCCTTTTTCACAAGTGAGGAGGAGTGTGACAACCGGCGATATGCTGGTGGAATCAGAATGACTCCTCTCTCCACACCGACCATCTCTCTGCTGATTGTATGTGTGTTGGTCACCATAGCGCTGTCAAAATGGCAGCTGGACCCAGCACATCAGGTGGTGTCAAAATCTGATGTGATGATGTGGGCCGTGGTAACAGCCATTCCCAATTTAATTATCCACAAAGAAGTTACACTTCAGTTCAGTAGACCGTGTTCACTTTGTGGATAGAATATATGATGTTCAATTGCACTTGCACTACTTTCACTACTCTATTGATTTGGACATTTGAGAGGCCATGATGAGGCTCTGAAGTGTGCTCCATCCATTGTGGCTGCAGGGCTCTCATTAGCCGAGTGCAGGGTCTTGTTGTAAAACTAGTTGGACAGAGATTCTCACCCCTTGTTGTGGAGGAAACGTAGCTTTGCACTGTCAGCCATATAGAACATACATCTGCAAAACTGGTTGATTTGGTAATGAAGTTAATACATAATGTAGAACTGGAATGTAACCAAATGATTTGAATCAATGAACTCAATGACATGTATGGCATCCACTGTGGTGAGTTAGAGCCTATTCTATATGCTGAACACCCTACTTCAGCCAGACTTCCAATATGCATGCAATACCTATTACAAAAGTCCTCAGAAGTTGTTGCCGTTGCACTCTTGCCGTGGCACTATGGGATGAAAGTCAGGTAATCCGTAGCAAATTCAAATTTACACACTGGGCTTTTTTCCCCCCCCTGCTCTTGAGGAAATTCAATTGCCAACCTTTTCCTTTTGTGTGCACGCACACACATCTCTCTCACACGTGGGCCCATATCTCTCCCTTACAGGGACCGTTGTACTCGAGTACTGTTGAAGCTTGCAAATGACAATGCATGATTCACAGTGAGTCGTCATTACCGACGTCTTTGTGAAGCGCAGGCGGTCAATAAGGTTACGCATTGGCCACCGCACATATTCCAGCCTGCCAGTTACAGCTCACGTAGTGTGGGATGTGTAATGTAATAGAAGAAACCTAGCTAAACGAGATGTATGAAGGAAGAGCAACACTAACTCACCGTCCCCCAGAAGGAGCTCAGAGTGGACTTTCTAGGGAGTTTGTAATGGCCGTTCGGGTTGGGGTGCAATTTCCCCTCGGGGACAATAAAGAGCCATCTTATCTTATCTTATCTTATCTTAAATGTGTTGGTTTTTGAGCTGCCCATTGCTCCCATGAGGCTAGTGCTCCACCTCACACTAAGGACAGTATGTCTCTTAAACATGGGCACAAATCATTTATTTTCGCCTAAATTAGTTTAATACGTAACATATATTTTGGACTCACCGTTTAGTAGACCCTAGCACAGTTGGCACACTTTCTTTTTGCATTGAAGGAGATTGGGTGGCTAATAGCTAAATATAACGTGCAATGTTTTTACCCATGTTCTTTAAGTAGACCCTACTGGTTTTTAATTAGAGGGAAGGCATAGTAATGAAGACTTTGCCATCATATCTCTGTGTGTTAATTTATGATAATTAAAAATACCAAAGCATCATAGGCAAAATGTGCACACCAAAAAGTCAACTCACAATGAAAATGTATTTTATCCAGTCTATGGTTATGTGTCTGCAGACAGCTTTCAGCCTATACTATACCTAGTTCCCACAATGCAATTGAAATATTCTAACATAATCCATGGTTTATATATATATTACCTTTCTTCAGAGTGGCTTTCAGTGGCAAATAAACCTCCTTTTGTGGAGTCGAGTGCTCTCCCCCCTGCCCTCCCCCAGTTTTTATTATACTGCTATCATACTGCTTATCATATCCTCGGGTATCTTCAAAGACGATTTTTAATATCCAATGTATTATTAGAATTCTAATAACACTAACAACAACATTATAATACTAATAATAACAACAACAATAATACTAATAACAACAACAACAACTACTACTGTTACTATTGTTCTTTTCTTTCTGTATGTCTCGTCATGTGAACATCTATCTGTGTGTGTCCAGGCAGAGGGCGGCCGCTATGCTGTGGGCAGCATACTGAGAGAGGGAGGCAGCGAGAGCAGCGAGGACCTGGAGCAGCGCTTCCACGAGGCCGGCTTCCACTTGTGCTCCTTCCCTGAAGTCACACACGCAGTCACCACCTCCTGCCCCCACGGTACGCCTCTGTCAGTCCTGCTGGGGGCGAGACGAATGTACACACGGCTGGAAAACTACATCAAGGTATTGTTATTCAAATTTATGTCAACCCCCTCCTCCTCCTCTCCTGTATGCTAATTACTAATAAAACAGCAATTAGTGGCAGTAGTCCAGATATGGAATAGATTAGAATAAAAGGCCAGTGACACTTGTGATGTGTGGGGAGTCCTCCTCGGTCTTCACGAAGCACCTCTTGCACACACGGTGCAACAAGAGAGACACTCACAGTGCGTATGCTTTGTCTGAAAGGACGCAGCGACAGCTCAGGGACTCCACTTTAGACTAGCATACCCAATAGGACGAGGATTTATGGACAAAATGTTATTGTGTGATGAGGCTACTGCTTGAATAGGGCTTGTGGATACCTAGGATTATGTGCCTGTGTGTTTTCACACAGTATCCCGCCGGAAACTGCTTACACAGATGTCCTCTCTGTCCCCGCTCTGACTATCATCAGTGTTATTTGCTAACACTTAAGAAAATGTCTTTAGAAGCAAGGTCAACGGCAAACGAGAACGGTCGTCAGTGGTCGAAACCGATTGGGGTGAAACGGTCACGTAAATCCATTGGAACGGTCGCACCTCCTGGGACCTTCCACGTGTCACACACAGCAGACATGGACCATACAGAACACCACTTCAACAGACTTTATACTAAAAACGGTGCCTGTTTGGAACAAGGAGCGAGCTGAAAGCATAATTAACAATTGAAAGAATACATTTGAAGTATTTCTTTAATTAGAAATGTATGCATTGTTTTTTTGCATTCAGAGCCTAGGGAGAAATAATCAACCCGTAGTATTAATCAAAGCAAACCAGCCAAAACCAGCCCTTACTCATGAATAGTAGTGAAACAGATACTGTTTCAGAGGACCTTTTTGATTCCATTTCTAGCGCTGGATGGGACCGTTCCGATGTTCCATTGAGCAGAAGGAAAACACAATCAAAATAGAACAGCATGGTGTTGATGCATGGTCTTGATCTACTGCTGCCAGGCAGTAGATCAAGCTTTACGATTCAAACATACACAGGAATGAGATTCCCCTCGTTGGTGGAAGTCGAGGGGACATTGGCAAACGACTGGGGCTGTGAGAAATGACCCGAGTTATATATCTATAACCCAGTATGCAAAGTCCCCCTGCTGGGTGCGTCTACGTGCCACACTAGGGCAGTGAGTCAGGGCTGTGTGCCAAGGAGATTGTTGACAAACACTAGTTTAATTATGCTGCATGGGAGCACAGGTGGCTGCGTGGTAGGAGGCCCGGCACGCCCGCCTCCTGTAGTACTGAATCTGGGTTTGCCCTCGCGGTGGCCGCCGCCACCACTGCCATCTGCCTGGACACTGTTGACTGCTGGCTGCTTCCAAGAGATACATTGAACCCATGTTAGCAGGGGTCAGCCACATGGCCAGAAAGGACCAGGATCTCCCATGGTCCTGTAACGATTCCTCTTTGGTCTGGTTTTGTCAGAATCAGGTGTTCCAGTTGTTGTGCTGGCGGTGGGGACAGTTCAGAAAGTGAGACTCGTCTTCTCATAGCAGCAGTTGTGGTCTGATGGTCATTTGGCCAATCAGAAGCAAGATAACTGCTCGTCGTCTATTCTGCCGTGGCCTTGCGGTATTCTTTTTGCAGTAAGCCTCATCTGCTGCTAACAGAATATGCTGTTGAACTAACTGACAGTGTGTTGTGTGTTAATGTTTCAAATCAGAAACATTTTCATCTGGGGGAGAACAACCCCAGTCACCCCTACAGGAGTTCGGTTTACAAACATGTCACCCTTTTCACCTCTAGAATTTGCAAGTCTGAAAAATGGATTTGCCGACGTCTGCAAATTCTCAAAGCCATCAGTTAATCGATTTCCAGGAGTTTGCTTCCTGATGAACCCACCAATGTGATACAACATTGGGCGGCAGTAGCTCAGGAGGTAGAGTGGTTGTCTGGCAACCATAAGGTTGCTGGTTCGATCCCCGGCTCCGCCTAGCTCATTGTCGAGGTGTCCCTGAGCAAGACACCTAACTCTAACAGCTCCCGACGAGCTGGCTGTTACCTTGCATGGTTGACTCTGCCGTCGGTGTATGAATGGGTGAATGTGAATCAACGTAAAGCGCTTTGAAGTAAAAGCGCTATATAAATGTAATCCATTTACCATTTACAACAAAACCTTTCAGCTTCCACGTATATTTACGTATAAAGAGTCTTGTATATTCATACCACTCCATCTTGTATATGCAGCAAACGTTTGGAAAATAGTATTAGCAGATTAGCAGATCAGGAAGATTACAACTGAAATGATCTGACATTTATACTGTGAGGACGAGGATTATGGTGTCTGCGGGAGCAACAGAACTGTATAAAACCCACCGGCTGAAGTGGAAGCGTGCGCAAAGCAGAAACCAATCTAGTTTTATTTTTTTGCTGTAATGAAAGCAACCTGGCACAATTTCCGTTATCAACTGTCACCGACCATGGATGTGTTATGAAAACGTGACAGGGTTGAAAACACTCAACGCCATGTTGGACCGATATGTACTGTTGTCGTCACAGAACCTTGAACATAACATGAGTCTTGAGTCACCATAAGTGTCTGAGTCGAGTTACCAGAATTTAAATGCAAACAACACAATTGCCAAATGTGGTTTACGTGGTAATAGGATGCATTAAAATAATAAAAAATGCAGAAATACACAAGTGTGAAGATACAAGTGTGAGTCCAAATGGAGTTAAGTCACAAGTCACAGGAATCGGGACTCTAGTCCTACAATACTGGCTTCGGGGATATGAGACTGGCTTTGTTCGGTGTCTTTCCCCGGTTTGCTTTTATGTCCGACGTTTTTCAGTCAGTGCCAATCTGTTAAGATAAAAAATAACAATCCTAGCATTAGCTAACTGACAAAACTTTCGATGTTATAGTTCCAAATAAATCTCGCTATTGTTGAGTAGAAATACAAAAAATAACAAGAAATACACACCTCCATGGGGAATCTGTATTTTGTTTAAGGGTACATACTTTCCATTATTGGTTTTTTTCCCTTACGTGCCCAGAAATGGGTTCAATCCACCAATTAGCTAAATTAATAGAAATCAATCAAATGAACACAATCGCCACAGACTAATATAACAACTTGGTGTCCTAAGACCTTTGGTGTGCTTGTGAACACTGCGTCGTGCACAGCACCCGGCTGCTTGTGTGAAATGCATTTAACCATATTTTCCCGTTCAACGGCGATGACCCCCGCCCTGCCCGGAGATTGGCGATGCGTTGCCATGCCTTGTTCCAGCGTTTCACTATTCCCTCCGTGTACCTGAGGGTCTCTTTCGTATCCATGGCGCTGCTCTCCTTCTGTGGTGTTGACGTTGACCCGAGGGGTCAGCCGCTTCACACTCTCTCGCTCCCTCCCCACCCCACACTGCGCAGAGCTCCCCTAGAAGCCACCCTGCACCCTCGCGGCCTCTATGAGGACTCTTGTGTTTTCAGTACACTACTCTGGTTTTTAAACCAAATCCCCAGGACAGCATGCTGATCCATGCTGTGGTGTTTTTCTTCTTCTTCGTCTTATATGTATTGTTTGTTCATTTTCGATGGTCCAATTTTCTTCCATTATTGACGACGTCGTGGCGTCGAGGCGTGACGTCCGCACTCATCCAGCGCACTGTCTGGTCCTGTAAGCCGACTGTTATTTTTAACGCTCATTTGCCTAAACACGCTTGGCTTCTGATGTCTGTGTGCTAACTCTGTCCCCTTCCCTCCCTCTCTTCCCACACACACACACACACACACACACTCAGACAGGCCGGCCATTTTCAGTATAAAGTCCATTTGAAGTGGTGTTTTGCATGGGCAGTGCATGTCTGCTGTGTCTGACACGTGGAAGGTCCCATGCGATGAGACCTTTCCAGGCGAGCCCATCAGCATTAAGCAGGCCTCGCCCGCTGCCACCAAATTATTTTTGGGTTCGTCAGACACTTTCTGAAGGTCAGTCCCATGGTTGAGGCTGATATTTGCCGATCCAGACCATCGACCAGACAGTGTGTGTCTTTTTTTCTCGCTGGTGTTTCCATGGATCTCCACCGCAGCTGCGCCCGCTTCCTGGGAATAGCGAGGAGGAGCGTGGGCCGGGCCCGCTGACAGGGCTGAGAGGATGAACATGGAATAACGGTGCCTATTCTGATGACATTCAAAGACATCAAAAACACTGTGGTGGAGAAAAGCAGATGATGGAACATTTGTCTGCTTAGGGCGCTGTCGTCGGTGAAAGACACCCGGCGACATTTTTATTGAAGAAGTGGCCTTAGACTATCACTCCCGGTGACGTGAACTGGTCAAGTCGTCTGCTCCAGTATGGCTGTGTTGTGTTGGTGCGGTTGAAGGGGAAATAATCAGCCACCTCATCGGGCAATTTTTGAACCCGAGCTAACACATGTAGCATCGATGCTGGAGTGTTGCTGAGCGGCACAGCTGTTTGCCCGCAGGGCCTGTTCAAGCGTGCACGCTCTTTACACACGCGCGCTGTTTGGCAAACAGTCGCGCGCTCTCGGGAAGGCCGGGAAATGGTCAAGGGATTCATGAGGGGGAGAAATGTAAAGCATGTGTCCATGTAGGCCTCATTTAAACCCACAGCGTCGGACGTCTGCACCGGAGGTGGGAGGTGTAGTCGATGGAACAAATGCCACGCTTTCCATCGGGAAGTTTGAATGTGTAACTTTGTGATGATTTAGTGATGATTTTGTGTACGACTCCCCTTGGAGATTACTCAAGTTAATGATGAATCATTTAAAATGCATTATTTAGTTATTGCCAAAACACTTTGTACTAATGCATCAATCCATATTTACATTTGTATTGAAATCCTAGATCCACCGAGCCGCCATGCATTAATCATGGTGACAAAAACTATGGGGTAATTATAATTAGCAATGTTTTAGTTGCTTGTTACCCTTTATATTATGCTTTTATTCACACCATTGTAGGACTGCTTAGCCTAAAGGTTTTCATGAGGAAAGTTTGGCTTGTTTAGCTTGAGATTCTGCTGCCATTGACTTAACCATAAGCTCATTCCAGTCACAGTCGTCTCTGTGGAGTTTGCCAGTCAAATGCTAGAACATGACTTTTATCCCCTAGCAGCTGGGCCGTTTTTGCGTTAAATGTCACATCTGCATATGATTGATCAGGTCTAAAATGTATTCTCTGTCAGGCCAAACTGTCACTCTGACTATGAGTTACGAGGACAGTGTTTTCTACAAATGACTGTGGAAATACGTTCTGAAAAGAATGTATTTCAATGTTTAACACATTTCCTGTTGCGTTTATAAAATGTGGTATTAACGTGCACATATTGGTTAAGTGATGGCATGTAATGAATGACTGCTAGGAATTAATACAGAGATTATGATTGCTCAATGCTTTATTGACATGGCTAATTGACATGGCTAATTCATCGTGATTATAGCTTGAAAGTATATAAATGAATCCTCTTAGCAATATTGAGCATTGGAATGGTGATTATGATGTGTGAACACATTTCTCTGGTGTGATTTAAAGGCATGTCTGCTCATATGGGTGAAAATTAAATGGACCCGTACCTTGGAGGTGAAAATAAACTGCGAGGCTCATTGTATTTTCCTTCCTTTGCAGGTTCTGTCACCCATCTAGTTAAACAGAGCAAATGTGTTTGAGGTGCCAGCTGGGGCAAGTTCATGTGAATACTCAACAATGATTAGCCGGTTTGACAGTTAGCCCCTGCCCTGAACATCATTCTCACTTATGAAAGAGAACAAGACCAGACTCGTTGATTATTTAGAAAGGTTCATGTGAAAAGTTGCCGACCATGGGGATCGGACATTATTCAGTCCTTCGGTGATTTATGTGATTGATGTTCTCTGTAACTTCCAGAGCAACTGTGTGACTACTCTGGTCTGGTTTAACCCATCTGCTTATGTATGTGCTACTGCAAGGGAATCCCAAAATGGCTTTACACTTCCTCAAAAGCAGAAGTTAAACGTTTTTTTTCATTGGCCATTTATTTGGCTCTTTTAAGGGTTCATTTTAGTCTCTCGCAATAAAGACATACAGCAGCATAGTTTTTTTTTGTGTTGGTTCATTTGAAGTGGTCACACATCCACACACACACACACACACACACACACACACACACACACACACACACACCTCTTCATCTCTGTCTCCTCCCAAAGTAATCCACCAATTTAGTCGTCTCTCAGAGATAGAAATGCAAATTGGTGGGATTCTCTCCAATGTCCTCTTGAGGGATTTCCTGAAAAGTAATTCAACAGGCAAATTGGGAAACCATTCAAGTATGAGTCTAGCCATGGGATTGGGGCACCTCACCGT
>OMKP01060594.1:0-10399 GCA_900302375.1 Bathygadus melanobranchus | reverse complement strand
GTGCGCACACCTGCCACAAAGCAATATAGTGTTTTGGTCTTTTGGAATCACTGTGCGTCGGTCAGTACGGAGTTTGTGGACAATACGAACATAACAGCGAATCGCCAAACAAGTATTTACAAAATGTCTTCTCACAAAGACCAGGGTGCTACAGTATATTACTATTGTTTACATTCGTGGCAGGTGTGCACATGCTTAATGCTCTTCGGCAGAATCGGTACCAGGAACTCATTATGACAAATGGTAACGGATGTTTTAGTGAAGCCAGGGGTGACGGTTACGATGGTTTGATCAGCCAGACCGCGTATTGTCCTTTTGCACCCAATTGCACCCAATTGCACACTAAAACGTGACACACTTAAGGTTCACTTGACCCCCCACTGGTGTTTAGCTAGCGAGGAGCTTCATTCAGCACATGCCAACTAAAGTGCACGCGGGAGAAGGCGTGTGTGTGCGTGCGTATGCATGCGAGCGAGAGCCGCCAACAACGCATGAAAGGTTAATGAGCAGCAGACACGACGTTCTGCGTCACCACGAAGAGGCATCCCTGGCCTCTTCTCCTGGAGGAGTGACACGAAGGACAGCGAGGTGCTTTTAATGCAGTCAGCTGGAGCCAGGGAAGGGTCACGAACACATAGAAGACAGATAGCGGGGATCAAAGGAGGGGTAGCAAGGCAGGGGGTTCGGTCTAGCGCGGGGGCGGAGCTGACAGTTACCCAGTCGGAAATCAAAGAATTCTCTCTCGGTCACGTGCAGGCAGACTGTGAGCAAACAAAAAGGGTCTGCTTTTTTTAACGGCCATATGCTTCTTGTTTTTGTTTTGCTCTGCTTCGTGTCGCTCACATGCACGCACGCACACACACGCATGCACGCACGCACACACGCATGCACACACGCACACACGCACGCATGCACGCACACAGGGGCATTAGTGTGTGTAATGTTCTTTTTGAGATGCAGCCTGCGATGGTGTCTAGTTTTATTCAAATGTGCCTCTTCTTAAAAAAAAGTCACCTCCAGATAAATCATAGTTCTCTGTCTTTTTTATTTCTTAATCACAACTCCCTGGTGTTGTTTCTGTTTTCTGTTGAGCATTATTCCTCTTGTCTCCACTGTGACCCTAGGAGAGGAAGCTGTGTGCCCACCCATATGTTGAGGTCTACAGCGAGGGTCAGGTCCAGTACATGGTTCCCCTCGCCCGCCAGGGAGACTTCTATGTCCCCGAGCTCCGCCAATCAGAGAGGAGGATTTCCGTCGGCGAGGACTCGGGGAGTGAGTCAGACATCTCAGGTCGGTTGCTTTCATTCACTCCATCTGGTGGACTCTTTCATCTAAAACACATTATATGTTTGTACCATTATTTGTACACATTACTTGTTTTTTTCCTTTCTTATGTGTCCACGAGGTGATAATGGATCCTTTATGGCCTCTTTAGACGTATAGGGTAGAAACCTTGGAGGCTTATTGAAACACTCTCCCTTGGGAAATTACAGAGGGGAAGAAAACCTTTTTAGGAAATGGCAGAGTTTAGATGACACCGTGTGTTGCACATACTGTATGAATGTTGTACCCTTTTAAAAGAGGGCCTTATAGTTGGTGCTTTAATGCTCATGCGAGTGAATGAGTTGTGTTGGGACCAAAGCAAATCACCCTCAGTCCCTGAATCTGAATGAGCCAGTTTCTCCAAAACTGCCTTTTTATTTGTGGGTTTTGGAAACAAGTATGATGCACGCAATGAATTGCTTGAATCATAGTACTGCCAATTTAGTTTTGTCAGCATTGCGTTTGCTGTATTTGGATAGAACGGCAGATTTATAGTTTAGTCAATGCTAATTGACTTAAACTGCAATCCAATGCAGTCCATTTCCTCAGCAGGTTATACAATATCCACCTTGTGGCACCCGAGCGAGGCGGACCTTGTTTGTGCTGCCGTTTGGTTAATTAACTGAGTTCACAGAGACGCTGGCCGAGATTGACACCTCCTCAGGTGCTAATGAACAATAGAAGAAGGGAAAGCCTCCTGGTGTTGATGTGATGTCATTCACCCAGGATCGGCGTCACGTCTCTCAGACAACATAGGGACGGACAGCTGCCATGCCAAGACTGTCAGTCACCAGTTCTCGCGTTAAAGGGATAATACAGCCTAAAACACGTTGACGTGGTTATAAAACGTCTATTGGTGATGTACAATGCACCCCACGTCCTATTGTACCATTCTGTGTAGTATTTGTGTATCTGTAGGATTTCTGTAGACGCTACTATGTCACACAGACATTTGCTGCAGTTGTTACAATGGGGTTTAATAGGAGAGTATCTTGTCTTCGGCTGTAGCAGCATCTATTACATATTAGTTGCCATTGCCATATGACAGCAACTCAGGGGTTCTGTATCTGCATATTACATTTTTGCAATGTTCTATGGCGAATAATTTAGTAAGAGGACACACACATTTTTGCCGGGCCAGCAGCGTCGTAAATCCAGTTTTGGGGTGTGGCCGTGATCTCTGTACAGCTGCTGAGCCATGGCCTAGTTCGAAGAGGAAACAGCCTGGTCGTCACTGTTAACTTGGACTTGGCCTGTTCTGGCAGCAGGGAGCCCAGATATGACCGATGCATCTAGGTTTCGACATGCGGGCAGCAAATGGCTATCCCGTTCTTTCTTTGAGCGTAAGTAGCTCGCCCCAGCAGGAGCTGCATACCAAAATGTGCACCAAAATATTAGTTATAACTACAAAAGTTTCTTTTTTCGGTTTGGGACTTTCAGAGTTTTCCCCCAAAATACTGCCAAATGTATCCTGTAGCCCGTGTTATTATTTTAAGGGCATAATTGTTTGTCTGATTTGTCTAGATTTAAATGAAAATGTAGTTACATTAATTTAGAGTTTCATTTTGAATCTTGAATGAAGTTAAAGTAACTGCTGACAACTGTTGCGGCTACATGACCAGCACCACACAACAACATAGGTGCTGTAACGTAACGTACGTAGTATCACTTCCTCCCTTTCTAGGTAAATGATGCAAGATGTAAGATGTGAAGTGTCAGATGCATAATACATAATCACAGACATAAGTGGAATAAGATACATGACGATAAATACACTGAGAGAAAACTTGATTTAATAGAAGCTAATTTAATAGGATACTAATTGATGAACGTTACAGCATTCCTCTTTAAAACTCAAACACCTTATCAGAAAAGAGAGTGGCACACTAAGAGGCTATGTGTGCCACTTAATGGAGGAGTCCACTAAGAGTGAGACGGAGTGGCATTGATCAATACAGTCCTCCATTCCAAGTGTCTTAAGAAGAGCCAGTGCAGGTCCTTGACTGGGAATGTTAATGTTACCAGGGTTAACCCATGTGTGTAGGCCTCCATAGGTTAATGACACTTGACATTGTTTTAGTCTAGCAGATAGCTTTGTGTCAACATGGCTTGACTACATGGATGACTAGCTTATATCTAGATTGCTACAATTTGTCTGTTTGGCCAGCCAGCCAATAGCCAGTAAATGTATTGAGAGAAAGCAACAAGAAAAGGGAAAAAAATGGTGATGGTAAATGCAGAAATAGGCAATTTGTTTGACAGCTAGAAGGATGGATGCCCTAAGGGGACACTAAACATTTTTTTCTGTTATTGGCATTTAAGCAGCAGAGAACTGGAAGATCTTCCCAATATTATGCCTAATATGTGTTTGCCAAAACAAATGGGATTTCCTGTCTAATTGGATTTTGCTGCATTTGCTTTAGGCATCTGGGCAGTGGAGAATGGTATTTCTGCCAAAGCAATATTAGATCAAAGTTTCAAATCCTTCAAATCCTAGCATTGCCTCTGCAGTGCCGAACTGCAGCTAAGTTCTGTGGCCGCGTGGGACCGGATTATTTATTGCAAACAATCACCAGGTTGACTACACTGCGAGTCTGCTGGTTGAACACTCCAACACTCGTCTTCTGGAAGTGGAAGGCGTGACTGTGTCTTATTCTTTAAGAGCAGACACACGTGTGCCATCTGCCCATTCGTGGTGGGTTTTCCCCCATATGAACAGAGCCTGTGCTTAATCCTGTTGAACATTATGAATAATGTACTGATTTTACAATGGGTAATGGGGTCTTCTCAATCACTGCCGCACCCCCCATTCATCTCCACCGGTCTCTTATCGGCTTTCTCAGCCGGAAGTGGACTTTAGTATTTTGGAGGACATCTTTTCACACCCAAATCCATGGAAGTATTAAGTCTATATTAACCTGCAGACAATCCAAGTAAAACAGCAGAGGATTCCATTGTGGGACTCCTTTGTACGACTCTATTCAATGTGATTCCATTCATTTGTAAAAACAGCCGCGCTGTAATAAACGCTTAATTAACATTCTAAAGGCAAGTTTTAATGCTGGATTTGACTCTCCGCTGCAACACAAGTCAGCAGAGGGGATGCAGGGTGTTGCTGGTGAGTCACCCGCTAATTAGCAACTGGCAAAATCCAAAGAAAAACAGCACCTCCAAAAATAGTGTGAGTTAATCTCGTTTTGTGCCGATGAAATGGCAAAAGAGTTTTTCCAACA
Organism: Bathygadus melanobranchus; assembly: GCA_900302375.1. Taxonomy (NCBI): domain Eukaryota; kingdom Metazoa; phylum Chordata; class Actinopteri; order Gadiformes; family Macrouridae; genus Bathygadus; species Bathygadus melanobranchus. The sequence goes on along the minus strand of OMKP01060594.1, from coordinate 5,843 downwards.
CGCATTAGTTCCTTTTGTTTGCAAATGATTCCTACCTCATGTCTTTTTTAAAGTTTTTTAATGTTATGTTTTTATTGTTAATAGAAAATAGATCAACCCGCAGCAATGGAATGGGAACGATTGCTGATTGAAAACTATTGCTTGTTTACTTCATGCATAGCCTGTAAATAGACAGCAGTTAGTCATTAGACGCATTTCGAAGCTGTTGTTATTTATTGAATTGTCTCGTCTTGCAAAATGCTGACGCTTGTTACTTGGTTCCACATAGCTTATAATGGTGTGTTCTCCCACATCCCTCCTCTGTGGGCCCACAGAAGATCTGTTTCACTTTGTGTCATCGTGTTTGCGCTTCAGGTGCAGACTCTAACAGCGAGTACAGCTCAGGGAGCGGGGTGCTCCTGTGTGACAGCCGAGAGGCGTCCCTCGGCACCGGCGGGTCCCCCCCGCCCGCACGCTCCCAGAGCCGGGAGACGCGGGGAGACCGATCCGGCGAGAGGAGCTCCACCGCGACCTCCTTCAAAGTGCTGACCGGCGAGGGCCGGGGGACCCGGGGAGAGGGCCGGGGGTCCCGGGGAGAGGGCCGGGGGTCCCGGGGAGAAGGCCGGGTCATTAGTGCAGAGAACGACCTGGACAAAAATGGAGACACGCTCGTCGTGGACGGGGAGGAGTGAGTCACAGTATTTTAAAACACAAGGTCGACACAGACAGAGATCCCATGTTTGTGGTGGGCAAAAACATTTTTTAATGATTCACTTTACCTGAATTGCTTGAAATATTTCCTTGTCGTTGTGTTTTGTAAATGGTTGAATCCATTTTTTTATTCATTTTAAAGTTAAAACATGTTTTTTTTTTACACTTTTATTTACTCAGTGATTATATTAAGTGTTGACAGGTTTTACTGCCATGATCAAGTTGTTGAAGCTGTATTCTGGTACTGGTATTCATTATTCATATTGGAAACCATAGCCAATTATATTTGTTAGCCTTTTAATTGTTCTTATTTTGTCCTGGCTGTGAATAAATATATATATATATACCGTATATATATATTTCATCCCTTAAAACCAATTAAAATGGTATTTAAAGAAACCAGTTACCGTCCTCAAGAGGGAGAGAAGGGAGGGTTTTTTTTATACAGCAAGCAAAAGGGGGGTGATTTCCAGACGAGTGACATCAGCAACACAGTAGCAACCCTGTTGCAGTTGTAACCATAGACTGTATAAGGTTGTAGCCATAGACTGTATAAGGTTGCAGCCATAGACTGTATAAGGTTGTAGCCATAGACTGTATAAGGTTGTAGCCATAGACTGTATAAGGTTGTAGCCATAGACTGTATAAGGTTGCAGCCATAGACTGTATAAGGTTGCAGCCATAGACTGTATAAGGTTGTAGCCATAGACTGTATAAGGTTGCAGCCATAGACTGTATAAGGTTGCAGCCATAGACTGTATAAGGTTGCAGCCATAGACTGTATAAGGTTGCAGCCATAGACTGTATAAGGTTGCAGCCATAGACTGTATAAGGTTGCAGCCATAGACTGTATAAGGTTGCAACACAGCAGCAGCACTCGTGAGGAGAGTCAATGGCAACGACCTGTCCAGCAGAAGGCGTCCGATCAAAATCAAGAAGGGTCTTTAACAAACCCTGAAAAGGTGGTACTCGTACTTGAAACCAAACGTTTAATTGATGATGTCCACGTCCTGACCAACAAAGTTGATAACAACAGGTAGCATAGCAGCGGTCATCCAACTGAACGATCGATATAACATGTAATCATATTTATACAAATAATATATATTTTCATTCAGGTCTGCTCTACTCTCCTCTCACCTCAGTCTGCTTACAGCGTTCTTTATACTAAATAATGAATTAACCATGTAATGTTCATCATATATATGATAGTGCCAATACACCTAGGCTTTGAATAAAACATGCCACTGGAAACATAACTTGTTTAGAAATGTTATCTTGTGTGAAGTGTGACTTCCAGTAAAATGTGTATTTCTTTTTACCAATTTGGTGTCATATGAGTGTTATTTTTACGCTAGTATTAACTTCAACATTTAGCCTACTCAATATCATACTTGTCCAATACATGGGCTATGATTATTACACAAGGCCAAGTGGAAGATAAATTATATTCACTCAGTTAAGGAACCTACAATACAGCATTTACAACAACTAGGTACTTCAGGAAGTCCAAATAAGCATAAACAGGCAGTTCATCAGCTACCACTGCCACTTCTGATTCCGTCTACAGGGTCACCCATTCATTTTCATTACAGAATACTTTTATAACACCAAACGTGATGTGCTTTATATTCAATAGGCCTATATACCGGTATATACGATGAATGACTCCTTAGTAGGAGTACTTTTCATCTAAATGCTAATAATTGTACGTAAGACGAGGGGGCCCAGTAGGGGCCCGTGAGAATGTTTAATGACATTGATCAGAACGGTGCCCACGCGGCTTCACTATTGTTCTCTGTAGTAGCGTTAAGAAAATCACTGTTTAATGGCAAAGCAGCTGCGGGCTTGTAAATTAACGAGGGTTTAGTTTGGGGTCAATGACAGGAGATTGTGGAGTTAATGCCCGGTTCCTGGGGGAAAACACAACTGATGAAGAATGTTTCACAATGATAATTTAAAAAAAAACTCATTTTAACAAGCGGTTCTTAGTTGTGGTTTCATCTGAGATGGCGTTTAAACGGTTTGCTGTTGACTACTATGTGTGTTGGTCTCCTTTGTGTAATGCTGAGGGGTTTACACAACAAGAGCCTCCTCATTTTAATTGACACTGCAGAAAAAGCCGCAGATCCGTTTCTAACGACTGCATAGCAAATTGTTTCAACGTATGAAATCCTATTCTGTTCCCGACTCTCTGTGCACGGCAGAAATGTGTGGCTAATGAATTCAGGTAGAATACTATTTTCTATCTTAATTGGGCGTGCTGAGTCTCAGTGTATTGGACTGGAAACAAGGCAACCTAGGCCTACTTCTGCCCAAAGTTCCTAATTGTGGAAGAGGAATTTGTGTTGAGTGAACCACTGAATGGGCGGACAACAGGGTGAGACGTAGTTTGACAGTTAAATGTGCTCAGTAGGCCTATGCAAGGTTATTATCCGAAATGGTCATGTCATAGGATTCTGAAAACTAAAGTGTGCTATGCATTACGACAATAAACGTTTCTTGCATAACACCGATTTTCCAGGTGATGGAATTTGATTCTAATAAAATCTTCACATTGAAATGTGTCATCTTGAGTTTCCTAACTGAGGTGTATTTTCTATTTTACGCATTTATAATTGTCTGATATGCCGGTATGCCTAGGTCTACTTGTCACGTGTGTTTGGGACGAATGTCCAGTAGGCTATTACTGGTTTAGAATAAATTCCTCATAATTGATTTGAAATCTCGGATATACTTGGACGTTGATGTAACCACACATGCACATGCACCAGTATTTAATTGTTGTTGTTGTAAACTAATGTATCAATCTTCTTATTTGAAAAGTAAGCGCTTCCATGGCTGGACACGGTGTGTGTGCAGCAGCAGGAGTTGCGCGCCACACCAGATCGTCTTCTCATTGCGCAATCATCACTAGTGGTGTAGAGTCGCAGCCTCCGACCATGTTCGGATCTCAGGAGAGAATTTCTCAAGACCTTTGGTAATTTGATCTAATGCATTCAATAATGATATGTCGCTGAAGATACACATTTTGAATCATTTGAAACTTAGTTCTCTGCGTTTCCAAAGGTAGGCTAATGACTTGCGGTGTCGGGTCGTGTTAGGGTGTAGGTATTTCAGCACTTTTATACCTGAATTCTACGGCTTGAGAACGACAGCGTCATTCGTGCTAGGCACATTTAGAGCAACTCAAGTGACTGAATGGGCAACTTCAGAACCATGGCCAGGTCCAAACATCTACCTGGCGATCATGCGTAAAGTTAATAGCAGGACACATCCTTTTCATTTAAGTTCCACTTGCAGACAGCCCAGGGGTGGTATCCAGACCCAATAACATTAGGTTATTAGCCTATATTTCTTCGTCGGAGAGAAATACTTTTACGCGGGGACGTGCACCTCTCTGTCACGGAAGACCTGTAAGCTGTCGAGTGGAAATCAGGTGAGTTTATGTTTTTATTGCTTCAAATGACAATGTCATTGTCGTCGAGTAGGCTATTTAACGATCAAGCGAGGCACATGTCAATCTGCATAACAACACAACATTTATTTGACTACTCTTTTCGGGCTGTTTATTGTAATATCGTGTATTATAGTCCTGTCAAACCACTAGTTGTGATGCATTCCAGTGCATCTCTACACGAAAATAGCCCGTTTAAATTGAGATCTTCGTTGTGCAATATGCAATCTAACAATTCTGCTCTTTAATTTTCTGGACAGATATAATCGATTTGTACTCAATCCTGTGTTATAAAATTATAATTACTATAATATTGTTACAGACTATAACAATCATTTAATTATTAATCCTCTACACCTGTACTTTGTCGTTTAATTTCAGCTTCGTTTCAGTATGCCCATTGAATAAACGTAACCAGGCACTGTAAACGTTGTAATTATCAATTAAACACATTATGACGAAGGTAATAGGATGATCATCATTAGAACGTATGCATCAATAATACATAATACTATAATAATAATACATGAAAGGGAAAAGTGTTTACATTGTACTGAAGTATATATTCTAATAGATATGTAACAAAACACGAATAACTGTGGAATAACTGTGGTCTTGAGTAGGTGATATTTCAGGCTGGCTATCGGGGGCTATAACATGCAATACAGTAACCATGCACTGGTATGTGATCTAATGGTAGGTAATAATAGGTAATATAGGTAATAACTAATGTAATCTAATGGTATAGTTGGCTGAAAGGAGGGTGTCTTCCACTTGTGTTCCTTCTCAAGGGTTCTTCCTGTTTCCCGCTGGGATTTGAGGAGCGTCTCCTTGCCCTCCACAGGGCTTAGGGTTAGGGGGTGGCGTGTGCACTGTGGACCCCCCAACTGTGTGCTAAGGACTAATACAGTAAAATGTGAGTTTTGCTTTGTGTAGTTGGTGTACCATAATAACAACATCACAGTAGCAGAGTTAGATCCATACTAACGCGCCATGTCCCTCAGCGCAATGTGTCAACTTAGGTCAATTATTTAATGACATAGACGGATATTCATTAAGGAACAGCACTCTGTTTTTAACAGCTCCATGTTGACATGGACCGACAGGTACGTTCGTTAGCCCTTATGTACTGTATGTCCTAATACCCTAGGAGAGAGACTTTCCTACAGACATAGATATGCTATATCAAAGAGGACAGATTTCGAGGGAATTGTTTTTTGAGAGTTTAAATTCAGCAAACTGTGCTGGCATATGATGCTGTCACTGGTGTAATTGATAAACACAATGCCCTAATCCAACGCTGGAGAAGTTCTAATTCCTTCAGATGGAGAGTCCAGCTGGTGGGATAAACTGTGTTCAAACAGAAATGAAAACGACTTCTGAAATAATTGGCCCTATTGTACTATTGTGCTTGTTGTTTTTTTGCTGGTTGATTCGGAGTTCGTCCGAAAAGTAAGGACGTCATGCATTTCATGTTCATGTAAAGGACTCAAAGATGTTATGAAAGTAAACATGAATGTGTATCCCCTAACTGTCTGCCTCCTATCTAGTATGCACAGTAGAATGTTAACGTTGATATTTGTCTTCAATGCCAGTAGGAGTGCCATTAATTAAACCTAGCCAGCTAGCTAATACTGCTCAACTCTGAACACAGCAGGTTCACGTCTGCATGTGTTAATGATGTCATGCAGAGACC
>OMKP01060506.1:0-10212 GCA_900302375.1 Bathygadus melanobranchus | reverse complement strand
CTTGCCGGCATCCAGGGCCCCCCGCCGGCCTACTCGGTCGTCGCTCCCGCCACGCCCCCTCCGGAGATCCCCGGGGAGCTAGCGGGCAGCGCCAACAACCACCAACAATACAACCAAGGCACACTCGCCCCCGCCGGACCCCCCACCTTTGACCGGGCGCTCAAACCCGGGTCGCTGGCTAGTCCAGGAAACAACAGTGAGTTAATCTTACTCTGAGACCCGGAGGGGAGGGGCTTCTGAGGATTTAAATACTACACCCCTCCTGCTTTAAAAGTATTTGTTCTTCTGGGCTTAGCTTGCCCCCTTTTTATGACCTACTTTATTCCCTGTTCACAACATGCCTCCGCTTGCAGCAGGCCAGGATTCAGGCCTCGTCTCCTCGCGTCCGTTGTTTCTCATGGTGCTTGGTTTGCCGCAGATAACATGGTGGACCCGCTGCGGCAGCTGGCCGTCCCCGGCGAGCTGTGCCGGAGCTTTCTGAGGCTGGCCGAGGCCAACACTAGCAGAGCGGTGGAGACCTGTGGCATCCTGTGTGGCAAACTGGTGAGGTTTTGTTTACAGTAAGACATGGCTCCAAGGGAAACTGCGGTGTTGTGTTTAGTTTTCCAGTAACATTTCGTATGGAAGTCGCATGGAAATGTGTGGTCTCTTGTACTTGTGTACATGTGTTTCTTTTTGCAGTTACTTTACAATCCGTTCCTTTATCCCTGCGTTAACCAGACTATGAATGTGAAGCTCGGGGTCTCGTCAGCAGCTGACCCTGCCCCAGTGCATGACAACATGTCAAACTGTTTCTCCAGGTGTCCTTACTGTGTCACTCAAGATAAACTGTAAAACTGTAAAGCGCATGCTGCTTTCTCTAAGAATTACATCGTGCTGTGGTATGCTGCAGTCCTTCAACTAATCAACCGAGGGCCATGGACATGCTGGGGTGAGGGGTTGGTGGGAAAAGGAAAATATATAATATATACTTTTATTTTTTTTGTAACTCTCCAGAACAGGAATGCCTTCACCGTGACGCATGTCATCGTCCCGAAGCAGTGCGGCGGGCCTGACTACTGCGACACTGAAAACGAGGAGGAGCTCTTCCTCATCCAGGACCAGTATGACCTCATCACCCTGGGGTGGATTCACGTAAGTCGAGACCGGTTCCACACACTAGTGGACCGCACTGCTGTTGTGCCCACTGTTCCGATACATAGTGAGTACTGTACAGCACAGCATGAGTCCACCAATTTGATTTATATCATCCTACATATACTGTATATATATATATATATATATATATATAATCCTGCTCCACCACTAACTGCTACTGCTTGTCTCCTCGAGGTGATAATAAACAAGCATTAATTAACTAGCATTAGGAAAAACACGCCCAAAGTCTAACTGCCGCTTGTCACTTCTCAGACTCACCCGACACAGACGGCCTTCCTGTCCAGCGTGGACCTCCACACACACTGCTCCTACCAGATGATGCTGCCGGAGGCCATCGCTATCGTCTGCTCGCCCAAGTTCAACGAGTGAGTTCAGATCGGTCGCGTCAAATCCAGCTGCTTTGTAATTCAGATCTCGTGCTTGGATCTCGTTTTGTAGATTGACATTGATAACAGCGTTGTGGTGTTTGCCATTCAGCAAAAGCAATGTTTTTTCTTTTGTCCTGTCTCTCTGTGCGACCGTGTGCAATTGGCTGTTTTTGTGTCCAATGGCATCGCAGGATCGGTTACTTCCGACTGACGGACCGCGGAACAGAAGAGATCTCCACATGTAAACAGAAGGGCTTTCACCCACACAGCAAAGAACCACCTCTCTTCACAGTAAGAGCTCTTTTTACACATTCAAATCAACCACCTGTGCATTCAAAGCATGACGGCATAACACAACACAGAACGTAACATCCAAGCATCATCTAACTTTACATCTTAGATGTTTAGATTGTATATATTGAATCTCTCTCCTTTTCCTCCCCGCACCAACATACAAGATACCAAAAAATGTCTTGCATGTGCAAACGTACCCGACAAGCTCTCTCTGATTCTGAATGTGATGTCTTTCCCACAGCATGCTGGCCACATCACCATCACTGATGCCACAGTCTCCATGTTGGACCTGCGGTAAAGTTTTGGGGTACACTACGAGACAAAAGACTGCATTATGAAACACGTTTATCTTATCAGAGAAACAATTCATCCTACGAGATGGCACTGCGCAATCTACCGGCTCTGGATTCCCTGGTGAACCTCGACCTCGATTGTTCCCGTCCTCCGCGGGAACATTATTGTGACGGTTATTTTGTGCTGTTCTTTATGTTGCACTTTCCAAGCGAAACGCTGGTGTCAGACAGACACCTCTTCGGCTCGTGAAGTCCGCCACGTCTGTCCGTGTGTCCCTTTGCTCCTTTACTTTTGATGAAATGGCATAACTTAGCATAAGTGTTTGTCTGTGACATGTAACTGCAGTTAAGGGTTATATATCAGATGTCTTATAAAGTTTTGTTTGTTTTTTTTAATTTAATTTTAACGAGGGTTGGGCATGTCCAACAGTCAAGTGCCAAGAACAAGAGGATTCTTGTTGTCCAATGATGTTTTCCATTACACATTCTGACTCGGACTCTTAGGGTATTTTTTCTTCCTTTTCTTCTTTTTAATTGCTATATTATATCACACTACTATTATCTATACTGTTGAGAATGAGTACTAACAGATGTGGAAGCCAATAGTAACTCAGGTACTGTGGGCAGAGTTCCTGCCTTGTGTTGTGTCTGTTTGAATACATGAAGCCTCACTCCGTGGAGATGTTCATCTAAAAAGGGTCTCGTTCAAAATGGTCATAATCCATCTTTATTCTTTGTTTCCTTATGAAAATATATCAAAAGTGGAACGGGGCTAAGCAAAGCATCTCTGTTACAAGTCCATTCTCTCTAGTAGAAATGTCCGGCCCAATGCCTGAATGTACCAGCTATTGTACATTGCTAACCACCATAACCAATGCCTTCCTGCTGCCAAACTAATTGTTTCTCTGTATAGTAAAATAAATATCCATATCCGTTTAATAACTTCATCAACGTCAGACGCTCGGACTGTAAACAGCTAAATCGGCATTCGACTCGGTTTTGACATTCATTCATCAATTTGGTTCTGTGGTTTTATGCAAATGCTTTTGACTATTATAATAAAGTTATTGGTACAATGGGTATGAATGTGTGACATTCCAAAATGTGTTGAGAGTCATGATAAAGAGTGAATTGTATTCCGATTATTTGCCTCTGAAGGTGTAACATTAGTTATTCAAATACAAGAGCCGAACAGTGAAGATATGCATTTCAATGACATGACCTTATCTGTCAGGCATTGTTACAAATAGGCATTGTTTGTTGTATTGCAATCAGGTGTATTCATACTTCTAAACCAGCAATCACTTCCAATTAACTACCAATCAAATCCTGAGTGAACTCGTCATTAGGCGATACAAATATGTCAATATTAGTGTATAGTTCCAAAGACTTCAGAACTTAAAACCTTTGCATTGCATTGTTTTAGAGAAATCTTTGTTTTGCAGTGGAATATAAGTTCACCCGCTATCCATTTGCTAGGCAATGCACTTCCCCGCTGTCCTCCCTGAGTAACGGCCCACTTGTCACGCTTGTGTATTGGCCTTTCCACTACTGTTTTGGATTGTAAATCAATACTTTTGGAGTGTGACTGTTTCAGACCCTAGGGGGCAGCAGTTGTCCTCGTCCTGACGGAAACTGAAAGGACGAGAAAAACGAAGAAGTCGTCGTGTCGCATACAGAATATAAACACACAGTATTCAATTCAGTTAACAACAACACAGTAGTTTTGTTACAACTACAAACTCTGTCAAGATGGGGAAACGCCAACACCAGAAAGATAAAATGTAAGTATGGAGTGAACATGAATCATAATGATATTGAACAATGTTTAGTCAGATAGCTAATAGGCTAACGTGGTTTGATCATGTTAAGATATTAAGCTATTAGTCCACCTATCTGTGAGACACATCCGGTGTCTTTATTGTAACTAAACCTGTTAAACGATTAAAGGGATTAATTAACACGAGTTACACCCGAGCCAGGCACATTTTAAGGCTTTATAGAGCAATAGCCAATAGGCTAAAGAAGGCTAACCAACATTGGTTTGACTCATTCTAGTTACTGGTGTACTGCTCGTATGCATGCCAGCGTGCCTCTCTTGTTTTCATATTTTCTTGAGGTGAGGGTGGTTTATAGTTGGTCCCCACCAGTAATTCCTTGAAGAGTTATGTATTGCAATTGTATTCAATATGTTATCTAACTTCAGAGGGTTCTTGCAGACAGTGTCTACAGGGCGTGATTGTGTCATTAATACTTGATCTGTGGTGTTCTACTGTAAGCTTTGACTGTCAGGCTCAACTAGTGCTGCAGCTACCTGCTGCTTAATTCTGGGTGTGGGAAATCACTCTGAATGACTTGTTGAGCATGTATTGTTAAGTCACTTCACACTACGAGCTATGGAATAGTAGACTTGTTTTAATAGAAAACTATGCAAGTCCATCTTTTTAGTTGGTCATTTCTTGGTTATATAACTTGTTAATTTCTGGGTGATATAACTTTCTGGCCTTGTTCCAGGTATATAACCTCTTCGGAGTACACTAATTTCTATGGAGGGAAGCGGGCAGGTATGTTTTGTTCGCATATTTTGTATGCTTTTGTATACCAGTATTTAAATATGACACACACACACACACACAGCTAATTAATTTTAATATTGCTGAAAAGTCTGGTGAAAGCCTTGAAGGGAATAGCATACCAGATGGGAGAAAAACCCTATTCAGTGCTGATTTTCAGTTTAGATGTTATTCAGACCCAATACCCGTTGACATAGTTAAAGAGGAACTTTGATGATTTTCAACCAGCTTTGTATCATTACAATCTGGGTAGTATGTGTTTGTTTACTTCCATATTGCACTCAGATCTCCCCTGCTACTTTTGTCTGCCAGATGATGCTTTTCGAAAATGTTATATTTATATTTATATTTATTTTAATATTTGCACTGAGTTGCGCACCAGAGACACAGAGAGCATGGACAACAGCTGCAGGCGTTATTCACACTATATGCCTAACGCGGACGGATAGAGATATGGTTGAAGTTATCCTCTAAGGACGTATTAAGTCAACAAACTATATATTTTTTCTTTTCACCACAGAAATTCCCCAGGCGAACTTTAGACGGCTTCCGTTCGACCACTGCAGGTAAGGTATTGTATGTCTCCCTGTGACTTGTGTATTTCAAGTAGACTTTGAGATCTTTCACGCATAATTATGAGATGTCTTAAGCAAGGTCTAATGTAATGCGCACATATTCAATGAAATGACATGGTGCTTTATTAATCCCAACTGGGAAAAGCTTGTCCACTGTAGACTTGAACGCTTTGTCCTAAATCCTGTAGCTTGTCCCTCCAACCCTTTGAGTATCCAGTCTGTACCGAGGAAGGAGTGGTCTTTGACTTGCTGTAAGTATTCCTTCACCTCTTACTTGTGAGCCTGATTAGGTAACATTTATTACACATCTCATTAACATATCATGCCACATCATCATTTACATTTACATTTAGTGCATTTGGCAGACGCTTTTGTCCAAAACGACTTACAATAAGTACAATAAGGACTACCACTGCGTGGTTTTAAAGTGTGGGATAAGGAGACCAGGAGGACATGCAGTTCATTCATACCCTGTGTTTTAGGAGCATTGTCCCATGGATCAAGAAGTACGGCACCAACCCCATCTCAGGAGAGGTAAGCAAACACCCGGGTCCACCATTTAAGGGGCAGTTTAACACAATTTTAGAGTATTTTGACTAAAAGCTGCCTACCAATGAGGCAACAGGGCGAGTTGTGCACCAGAGACACTTTGTTTCACTAAAATGCTTTGTTTAAAATACCTTTTTAATACTATTTATTTTTTCAATTTCTATAGAAGCTTGAAGCAAAGTCTCTCATTAAACTTACCTTCTCCAAGAACAGTGATGGTAAGTGTCATTCATATGTTCGTCTCACTCAATCCGCCATGACAGCTTCATACAGGTTAGATATCCACCATGACAGCTTCATACAGGTTAGATATCCGCCATGACAGCTTCATACAGGTTAGATATCCGCCATGACAGCTTCATACAGGTTAGATATCCACCATGACAGCTTCATACAGGTTAGATATCCACCATGACAGCTTCATACAGGTTAGATATCCGCCATGACAGCTTCATACAGTTTAGATATCCGCCATGGCAGCTTCATACAGTTTAGATATCCGCCATGACAGCTTCATACAGGTTAGATATCCGCCATGACAGCTTCATACAGGTTAGATATCCACCATGACAGCTTCATACAGGTTAGATATCCACCATGACAGCTTCATACAGGTTAGATATCCACCATGACAGCTTCATACAGGTTAGATATCCACCATGACAGCTTCATACAGGTTAGATGTAGAGAGATGTAGCTAAGTCATCTCCTTCTGTTTCAGGGAAGTACCATTGTCCAGTCCTGTACAATGTCTTCACCAACAACTCCCACATCGTTACCAACAAGGTCACTGGCAATGTGTTTTCCAATGAGGTCAGTGAACATTATATTTTATATGTTTTATGTAATATATCGCAGGGTTGAATGAAACATTTGTTGTAACCGCTTTAGAAATGACAAGGCCCCACTCTTCGCCTTGTTCTTCTGGGGAGAGCCCTGTATTGTATACAAATATCTGTATTGCTCGTTGTCGATGTGTGCTTGCACTTTAGGCTGTCGAACAACTCAACATCAAGACCAAGAGCTACAAAGATCTTCTCACGGATGAGCCCTTCACCAGAAAAGACATCATCACGTTACAGGTGTGTTGTTGTTGACGACCACATCCTGCAGCCATGTTGACGGTGCCTGATAATCGTGACTTGAGCATGAACACCTCTCTCTCTCTCTCTCTCTCTCTCTCTCACTCTCTACTCTCAGGATCCCACCCATCTGGATAAATTCAACGTGTCTGACTTCTTCCATGTGAAGAATAACCTCAAGGTGTTGGATCCGGGTAGGTGCTCTCTGGTTGCCATGCCAACTGCCTGTCGCTTTAACGTGCATTCCATTGGTGGATTATTTATTGATGTGTATTGTTGAGACAAGTTGACCCCCCCCCACTCCCCAGTCTGTGGTCAAGGGACTATGATGCTCTGCCTTAGCTGCGTTCGTGGAGCTCTTTGTTAGTCCCTTGAATACAGACTACATGTTCCATGCGTCACTGACTCTTGTCCTGAAAGGGTGACATTTTCCGTTTAAATTTAGGGCATTTAGCAGACACTCTTGTCCAAAGCGACTTACAATAGGTGCCGTGTGACATCAACTTAGTGTGTATTTGTGCGCATTTGTAAGAAATGTATTGTGTGTCATTTGGAAAAGGCAGATGGGTATTTATTTACATTCACATTTAATCATGTAGTCATTTAGCAGACACTTTTATCCTGAGCGATTTGTTGTCAAGTCAGGCTGAGAGTACCCAAAGCATACAAGAACAAGTAAAAGATATTTCCACCCGTTAGTAATAGTCCTCCTCCTCCTCCTCCTCCCGGCGTGGTCTAGATGAGGAGAAGGCTAAACTGGACCCAGCCTACCACCTGAACAGCACCAACCTAGAGACCCGGGAGACACTGGCCGAGCTCTATAAAGACTACAAGGGAGACCAGATGCTGGCCGCCACCATGAAGGAGCCCGTAGCCAAGAAGACAGACAAGCTGAACGCTGTATGTGACTATAGCTGGCCAATAACTCAATATTATCCTATATGGTCTGTGAGTGGTAGGGTATAGTCATGAAATGACCATATTCACTTATTGTGATACCCAGTTTTATAGTGTAAATGACTGACGGCGAGAAGATATAATTAACTTAAAACGGTCAGTGAGAAGGGGAAAACTAGTTAGCTGTGTAGGTACACACCTAACTACACTCCTACCTTTTGTAGGAGTATTGGTTTGTTTTCCTTGGCTGATTTAAGCTGATTTATAGGCGGACATAAATTATTTAAATATTATTCATAAAATATTGAAAGTGTCTCCATATTTGTGATTCCATCTGCCAGTGTTGAGTGGAACTTGGCATACGGTCTTAAACACTGAGCATTTGTTAATCTTGTACAAACAGATAAGCAAATCCCAAATTATCTGAATAATATATATATATATATATTTTTTTTAGAAGCTAATTACTCACAATGTGGGCTATTATAGCATTGCTTCTAACATCCTGGAAAGTGCTTTATTGTAGTCGGACACAAGATGGCACTCCACACACCACAAATACTGTGCAAACATTTCTACCTCAGTTTGGGAAATTCATAAAACACTCCCAAAGAGTAGCAGCTTACAGGACATTACAGTGTGTATTGTACGAATGACGCTGCTGTGATCGTGGTTAGAAACGTTTTCCTTCAAGCGAGTTCAAGTTGCAATCTACAGACTGAATACTCACTCCTCTGGTGGACCCGTTGAGAAGTGGTTCATAACTAGCAGTGGAAGTGTCGGGTGAGTGAGGTTTAACTCGTAGGAGCAACAACACATGACTGGTAAACAACGCAGTGACCTTTTTTGTAAACAACTTCAGTAAAAACTCTCACATCTCCACGCTGTGGTGATAAGGTATATGTAATGCTTCTGATTTTATGACCTGGGAGTAGATCGAATGTTACTCAAAAGGGCAATGATATACTAATATTAACTATTATCTTAACTATAGTGAAATGAGAAGATGATGATGCTGGCTGGGCCTTGTATATGTCTATATATATATATATTCAAATTCAGAAAGTTGTTACTGCTGCTATTCCTGTGTCCTCCTCCACACATTACTTGTTTGGACACTTTGAGGCCGTGCCAAGTAGCTTGACGTCGCTGGAGTGTAGGGCGAGGTAGCGGCCCTCTGACAGCCTTACTCAGAGAGTAAGAGATGTAGGTCAGACCGAGCAAACAAGGTAGACCGCTCCTTTACAAGAACTAGAGCAGAACAATGTACAGACAGGGCTTTGTGGGTACCCCGGGTGGCGGCGGGGGGTTAAGGCTCTCTCTCTCCTCCTGTACGGATGTCTCACCATTGAGTTTTTGTCTTCAGTTGCGTAAGCCCTAGCCACATCAGAGAGCAGTGGTACTGCTCGGGCTAACGCTCGCTGGGTTTGGGGACAGGTTGATATCACATGCGATTGAAAACAGGCAAGGGACTCATCTGTCCAAGGCTGACTTTATTAGACTCTGGAGTCTCGGTCTAAGTGGTGATAGTTGCAAGCGTTGTACATTCGATAACATACAGACATTTAATTTGATGTCTCACAGTCACGTTGTGTGTAAAGGGCTTTGGCCAATACATTCGCATCTGAAAACACAAACACTAAAAAACATTTATTAATTCATGATGTGATGAACACTCAGGTTGTTTTGGGTTCATACCCCAGTATCCACAGTCTGCCTGTAGGCCTCCTTGAGCAAGGTGCCTAACCCCTACCTGCTCATGAATGACTTGTCGCTTTGGATAACTAAGTACCAGCCTAACTGATTTGTATTCATTATCATCACAGACACCTTACACATGAGAAGAGTGGTGTAAGATAAGATCACACTTTATTGATCCCAGACAGGAAATGTAGGTGGCACAGCCATTGTAGTAGAATAAAAATAGATACACTTTTATAGTAAATATATTCATATACACAATAGGGTTAGGGTTAGAAGGTATAGAAATGTAGAACATCTTTCATTGTCAGGGACAATCTCAAAGTGCTTTGACAGTCCATTAAAAACAGACAGCAGGGAACAACTAGCTGGCTAAATTAGATTATGTGCTCCATGTTTCTCCATCCAGGCCCACTACTCCACCGGCCGAGTCTCTGCCTCCTTTACGTCCACAGCCATGGTGCCTGCCACTGTGCACGAAGCAGGTAGGACACGCGCACACACACACACACACACACACCACACACCCACCCAGAGATAATCTATCTAACCTGTGTCGCCCTTGTAGATGCCATCGCAGACGACACCGTGCGCTACAAGTACGTGAAGAAGAAGGGTTACGTTCGCCTCCACACAAACAAAGGTGACGTCAATCTGGAGCTGTACTGTGATAAGGTGAGGAGACGGTCTGCTTACAAGGATGTAGAGCGTTGGGAGACAAC
>OMKP01060504.1:0-11332 GCA_900302375.1 Bathygadus melanobranchus | reverse complement strand
TGGTCTAGATTATGTGGGACTTTTTGACCTTTTTTTATTTCCAAGGGCATTATGTTCTATCCTTGTAAATGGTGCACGGCATGCGAACGAGGCACTGCAGTGAGTTCACAGTCGCGGCTGTTTTCTATATCAACATCGTCAGAGGCAGAAACACAAGAGTCCCTCGTAGAGGAACACTGAGTGAGCGCCTGGCCCTGGTTTCTGGATGCGTTCCTGTATTCTATCCGAGGATATGAAGGATTAGCGGAATGGGTCTTGCTTACAAGAGGATTACCTCTCCTGTAATGGAACAGAGTGTCTGTGAAAGTAGGCTTCCAGGAAAAGTGCATCGTAATGCAAGGAGGTTTTATTTTATATATATATATATATATACACGTTCATTTGTTCATTCATTCATTCATTCTTGTGCCGGACACACCCCAGCTGTAGGACTGGTTCTGTCGTGGTTGTCACTTGTCTTTAGTCGCTTGGATTAGGTCTGACACATATTTTAGCATTCGCTGCCGCAATCTGGTCTAGCCATCTATTCTATACACACACACACACATGCGCGTCAGCAACGTCAGCCTCCTTTGGAAAAAGGGGTGCTGCCACTCCCCGTCGGAACACAAACCAAGCGTCTCATCGTACACGACATGTCGACCCGGCGAGCCTTCGCGCGGCCACATCGCCGTGTTTACGTAGCTAAGTGAAACGGGGTCTGCTGAAACTCAACCCCATCCCTCTCTCTCTCGCCGTCACAGCGTTGACTTTGGCTGCCGCTTGGCCTGAGCGACGGGACACCAAGACGCACAGAAGGATATTAAGTTCCGCGCGTTACAGTCGGCTCTTTTATGGCCCGTGATGCAAATGGGGATTTTGCGCTCATCGGGCCGCGTGTAAATATTGTTGTTGTCATGGACACGACCAACGCGATTTTTCAAGGTTATTAGGAGTAGAAATGAAGCGAGCATGATTTAAGCTCACTGATGTCTCTAGCAGGTTCCAATGCTGGCGGGGTTACACACTTTTTCCCCCCTTGTACTGAGACCTGTTGGCCAGACTATCATAGATACTTTCACCTTCCACTCATAACACACAGATTCCCATGCAAGTCTAGAAATAACACGGCAAAGAACAGGGGGAAAATGTGTCAAATTAGTTTAAAATTGACTGATTACCTGACAGATTTTTCCTTCATCGTTCTCTTTTGGCAATCTGCTTATTGGATAAATTGGTGAATATAAAGTGAATACATGCAAACTTGCATGACCCTAAATTTAGTATTTTTGTTTTCTCTTTTTTTTTTTTTTTTTTTTACATACAACTGTGATGCTATAATCCTGTGAACTATAATTATCTATTCTTGTATAACTGAGCTGATGAAGGCTCCCCAGAACCAATAACCCGGGAGTCGGTTTGCTTCCTTCCTGATTGGATAACAAGGGAGGGGTTTCAGGAAATGTGTTTGAATACAGGAAGTACTACTTCAGCACATTGTTATCTAGGAACTACTTTCCGTCTGCCTTTCTTGTTTGGGGAGGTGTGATTGGATACTTCCTCAAGAACGATCATCAAAAATAAGCTTGCAGCAATCAACTGAGGGCTACTCAAGTAGGTCTCAGCCACAAATTGGTTTCTTCTATGCTGGGGTTTTAGAACATGAAGGTCTCAAACAATGATGTGAAAACAGAAGGCTCAAACCGAGACATGAAGGTTCTGTAACATCTTGTAACATCACTTTGCCACTTGGATGTTTCAAAGGAATGTGCCTGGACTTCAGAGATACAGAAGGACCAGACTGCAAGTCAAGTTTCCCCCTCGTGAATACTTCCTGTCACTGTCTGTACCATTATAGTCTGGTCTTCTTGGTGGGGGGGGGTTCTTCCTTTCCTCTACTTGGGTTAAGTGTTGTGCAACTTCACAAAAGAGAGAGAAAAGAAAAACAAACCATCTGGTCAGTGTGCAAATGTGTCAAACAATTTGCTAATATTAGCGACTCCCGGAAATCTTATTCTTCACTTATGACTTAACCAGAAAGTGAAAATATACATACCAAAGCTGTTGTGGCCTTATTTTTGTAGATCTATTCAATATAAAAAAGGAATGATGCGGGCTTACAGGAAACGTTCTCCCCATCATTCAGCTTTAAAATAAATGTTCCGCTATACAGATGGTCTGTTCTACTTCTAACGATCCATCTATAAATAAGCCTAACAGTGAGTACATACAGGTCCTCATGATGCCTATAGCCCAGTGGTTCCCAACCTCGGGGTCGGGACCTGACTTGGGGTCCCCTGATATGCACATGGGGTTGTAGGAGATCGCTGACATAAGCTATAGATATTTGATGATTCGTTTTAGCAAACCATTAAAATGTCTCAGACGTCCTGTATATACAAACTGACTGCCTAATGATTCATAGCTACGAGCAAACTACGTCTAATCACTTGCGATTACGTTCACAGGGATATTACCGGCAGATGTTGATTGGTTAAAAACTACTTGTGTGGAAGCAGATGCACAAAAGTTAAGTTGGGGTTGCAAACATTTTCAGAGCTAGAAATTGGAGCACATGGCTTCTATCCCTGCTGTAGCCTGTCTCACGCACTCACACACATTGCCTTTTACCTCACTGAATGGGGACTCGATATCCTTTGTGTGCAAATGCATGTGGGTTTTCATGATGCATACAGCCAATCACACACATTTCCGTTTTTGTAACTGAATGGGGACTTGCCTTTCGCCCTGCAGCCCTTTGTCATCCACCCCCTAACAAAGCCCTCGTCTTTCCTCTGTGGGCTCAATAACCGACTTAATCAGCATATATAACAGGGAGATGCAGCGCTTCTGATCGTGAGATGAGAAGCCGGGATGGAAAGATTAGAGAAAAAATAGACGAGGGACATAGAGCGTGGGCAGAGAATGAACTGGGGAATCACAAGGAAGAGAGCTACAGACAAATGGGCGAGACAGTTGTCAGAGTCATGGAGAGACAGCAAAACCGCAAGGGTTAAGATGACATGGAAGTGAGGCCCGAGGCCTGTCAATTAGTCAGCGCTGAGCAGGCAGAAATGAGAAACTTTATTGTTTTCTGAAGGAAAATGGAGCAAATGTGCTGTGCAATCAAGGACCAACCATGCACACAGTGCATTAAGTGTTTTTCTTTGGCTGGGCACCCTTGGGCGAATTTGAGTGAAATAATTGAAATGTTCTGTAATTACATTTTAGTTTGTTTGTTTCCAAGTCTTATTTTGCTGTGACTTTGTTGTTTTAAGCGTTGAAAGCGGCATTAACTGTAGTATTGCAGCTGGTCCACTAGGCCGCTTTGCTTCAGCAGATGCTGCTTGTTTGCTTTGGTGAAGCAGTTGTTCCTGATCAGATTATATCCTTCACAACTCCAGGTCTCACACATATATTCCTCTATTGTGTCGTTTCAGTTCATTTTAGTTTATTTTAAGTTTAGTGATGGTAAGTTTAAGTCCGTTCATTTTACAAGAAAGTATATTGTGAATATTATTATGAAGTCTACTGTGTGAGAATTCTTCTTTAATCACTGGCTACAATTTTATTGATGTCACTTTGAAAATGGAAACAGACAGTTTTTGCTTATACTCTTATTTATTTAGCTTATACTCTCCCCCAGTACTAGGGTTAGAAAGTCCTGACTCATCATAAACCCTGCGTTCTCTCATTTGTACTTGTTTGTATATTCTGGGGAAAGAAGAAAAGAATCTTAACAGAAAATCTGTTTTAAACTAGAAAAAATATGGCCAAGAACTCCAACTTCTTGCGACTTGGCTAGCTGTGTGAGCAGCCCACAGTGGATTCTCACGTTCTTACGTTGTTTTTTTTATGAGACGTTGGTGGCTCTGTGTGAAATGGCAGCTCCCAACCAAAATGTCAGCACCTCTCCTTTTTCTTTCTTTTTGTCCCTTGAGTGGTTGTAACAAACCAAAGGCTTGCCACTTAAAAGTGCTTTTTATGAGCTCTGCTTGAATCTAGCCTAGATGGAGCGCCTTTATTGAATACCGGGGAAGAGTTGTTTATCAGTTGACACCTAGTGCTGTGTGTGTGTGTGTGTTAACACCAGGCCCATCAGAACTGTCGCAATGACACTGGTTTATTTACACCTAGATGTCGGGTACAACAGGAAGGAAGTCACTTCCAATTCTTAAAATGCTTCAAGTCCATGGTCTGTCCTCTGCAAATTCTTTGTATTTGGACAAACTTGCTACTTCACCTTCTCTGCACTCTGTCGTTTGTTTTTTTTATGGCATCATTTTTTTGTAGTTACTCCCAAGTTACGAGTGCATTGTCTCTTTGGATAAAATCTTCTGATAAATGTAAATATAGTTAGGGCATTCGGTTTCAATGCCTTTGGCATATGACCCTTCTGCCACTCTCCACCATTTGGACCTTAGTTATGCACTCAGCTTGCTCCATCATGTCCTCTTCCCCCTGCACTCTCTGCTCTAGGTCTACCGCCAAGACTGCGAGACCTTTGGAATGGTGGTAAAGATGCTGGTGGCCAAGGACCCCAACTTGGAAAAGCAGCTGCAGGTCCCTCTCAGGGAAAACCTTGGGGAGATCCGGGAGCGCTGCCTGGAAGACCTCAAGCACTTTATCAGCGAACTGGATGAGGCGGTACGGCAGCCGGAAACTTTAGCCTGACCCAAATCCTGCTACTCATGCCATCAGAAACTCTCTCGTAAGCAGTGGCCAATCAGACCGGAGATCTTGTGGTCAGAGACATATGGCCGGAACGGTTTTTTTGGGGTGGGTGAGGGGGTGGTTGACGAAAGATTATTGAGACGATTCCAGATATGGACTACCGATCGCTGGACTTCTTCTGTGTGGAGCCACATGCGTGAACAATACCTCCTGTATGTCAGGGCGACTCCCAGAGAGAAACCCCGTGGCATAGTGGAAATATGCTGCATATATGATGTGATGAACAGTGTTGCCTTGGAACATATCTATTTTGATTTGGGGCCGGTTAAATGTAATGGCAACAATTTTCTTTTACTATTTCATAAAACGTCTGGAAAAATAAATATGCCCTTTTTTATTTATTCGTAACTGAGTGTAAAGGTTTTAAATGTTGTCAGATCGTTTCCTAGAACGAGCATTTGTCAACAATGGTTTAATTTGCTAACATCTTCCATAAAATGTATTTGTTAACAGAGTAGGACTTGCATACATGGAAGCAGACAAGTGACACTTTGCGCTGTTTTGTAGCATGTACAGCAGTATAAATGTCATTATGTAGTAGGGTTTGGTATTTTGGACTGGTATGACTTGTTGCTTCCAAATATGCTAAATTGTTATGTACAGTTTGTCTGAAGATGTTGGTTCTGATTGTTTTTGATTTAATTTGTATTTGCCTTTGAAACAGGACAGGGATTGTTTTCCATTGACAGGTCATACTGCACAAACTTTGTGTATTTTGATTAAAAATGTTGTATTCTGATTTAACTTTTGAAAATAAAATATAATACAAATACGATAATGAATACATGGCTTTATGTATTTGATGTGAGGTTTTGGTCCAGCCTATTTGAGATTTAACATGAATAAGGATACCTAACACCATATGCTCAATATCACCTCCTTAGATAAAATGTGAGCTAGCTAAATGCCGTACGGTGTATCGTACGTTAACTTATATTTAGGGCGGTTTGAAAACAAAACGTTTGTTAAATTGTAAGGAAAAGTACAATTCCATATACAGCTTTCCAAAGTGTTTTTATTAAAAGCTCTTTTATATCACAAAGCATTTAAATGACAGCAGAGGGCTAGCGAGTACCTTGATAGAATAGGTGTTGAGGTACTAATACCTGGACAAGAGCGTTGTGTAACTTTTACAATATAATATTGCTGAAAATTGTAAAATAATGAGTATTGACATTTTATTTTGCCAAAATTGGCTTGTGTTGTAGCAATCAATTGTGCTTCTGAAACATGAAGTCATGATTACAAATGGCATTTTCTTTTTTTAACAGTCTGAAAAACAACTTAAAACAAAGATACAAAAATACCGGTATTAAAATCTTAACTTAATATATACAGTATCATTTTGCACTATTAAATAATTACTTGGTTAGTTTCTAGTTGCTAGCTAAAGAATCAAACCTCTGTTTTTACAATGGTATTGTTCCAAAACTTTCAGACGATAAATTGAAAAAGAAAGCAAAGTTTATTGGCAAATATCAAAACTATAGGGATACAAGAAAATGTTTTCATTGTCTCAAAGTCTGCATAATTTCAATGTCCAAACTCTTTAACTGAAGCCCTCCAGATGTCCATTATAGTGCTAGAAAACACAACAAATCAGGCAAACGCACAAGCCTGATATTCAAACTCTATATTGCACAGATCAGATTTAGTCCTTTGCTGACTCTGAAGTTTGTGTCCCATATTTTAAGAATCAGCTTTTCTTGTGTATCAAAGTGGATATGTATGGCATTTGGCAATAAGATGTGGTCCAGGGGTGATAATGGGTATAAAGTCCTAGCAAGAAAAAAGGCCAAAAGATAATACACAGCATACTTATTCCATTTGTCCATGTTTTCAGTTGCACACTACTTCATGTAAGCATCCATGAAAAAAGGTTTATGAATCACAATTAAATAGTTATAACAACAAGTATCTTCTGGAATGAACTCTGAAACTGCGAAAAAAAATTAAGTGGTAGTCACTTTGGTAAGTCATTACCGGAAATCCAAACACTCAATGTGTTAGTGTGCTGCCTGATGACTTTCTATACGAAATCTCTTTCCACACGACTCACAAATGTGGTCCATGTCCAAAGTAACATTATAAAATTGGAAATTCTGATTTTCTTGCTTAATGGAGTGCATCCCCTTATATAAATAGAGGTCTAGCTAGCTTGTCTTATGATGTTAAGAGATGATACAGTTTTTGGCCCTGTGGCTTTTGCGGCGACTAGTCCGTGAGCCTAGGCTCTGTGGGGAAAGAGCCGTGACCCTGGTGGGGTAGTCCTCGGTATAGTACTGGTAGCGACCAGAGGCACGAGGCTGAGGAATTGGCTGGCCCAAAAAGTACCCTTCCTCCTCTGAGTCTGAGGAAGAGGAGGAGCAGGTGGAACACCAGTCGTCCTCGTCTCTGTACAGATCCATGATGCGCTCGACCCGTGGGTCGCTCGGGTGGGTTGTGCTTGGAATGGCGTAATCGGACTGGGTTTGGGTATAGTGGGGGGACAATCTGCGCTGGGAAGGCTCGGCGAACATCGCCCCACCTTGAGGCTCACCTGGAACCCCCCGCTGGGTTTCGTAGGGCCTCTGCATTTGCTCCAGGGGAACCATGTTGAGAGCGTTGTCCGAGCGGGATTTACGGCTCCTGCGATGCCTGCCGGTGTGGTGGACCTGCCTGCTCCGGCCATGGTGGCTAGCTGGGCGTCCATGTTCTCTGGCCGGCTCATCGACTCTGCGGTGAACCCGCCGCTGAGGTCGCTCGGTCATGGGATGCTGCCTGACGTTCACCTCGATGCCATCGTAACATCCGTTGTCCACAGTATCTTCTGAGAACTTGACCACCTGAGGTGGCCTGCTCTGAGACCGGCTCCTCCTCAGAGCTGGGGCCTGGAGCAACGACGGGGACAAGACCTCCTGGGTGGGGGGTAATGAGAAGGCTCCTCCGGCAGCACATCCTCTTATTCCTATCATTCCCATCTCATTTGCAACCTCCTCCTCCACCTCCACTGCCGACCTCTGCTGGTGTTGGTGGAGGTGGGGGTGGTGTTGGTGGTGGTGGTTGTCCAGCTCTGGGACCATCAGTGAGTTTGCGCTGTGGTGAATGTGGGATGAGTTGAGAGTTCCCATGTTGCTCATCTTCTCACAGTCTTCAACAGACTCTAAAGGCGGCTTTAAACCATGGAGCGAGTAGAGGATTGTTCGTTCTTTACCGTCTCCATCTACTGATGCACCTGGGACAATGAATTAAAAAAAGATGTTTAGAGATGCACATTAAAAATTACATGCAGATGTATGTCATTGAATTCAATTCAGCTTCTTACCGGTGATGTTGGAAAGGGCCAATGAGTCCATGGAGTCTCCTACACCTTGCTCTGCCTTCCTCAACTCATCAGTGATGCACTCCAAGGAGTCTTCATACCATTGCCTGGGGTCCCTCCAAAACGTTTGCCTTCCTGATCCACATTGGTCCTCCTCTCTGTCTAGCTCTAGCTCCTGTATCTTCCTAGCACTAGCTGGACCAGGGTGGCTCCCGTAAGCAGAGTCTCCCAAGCCATCCTGGGACTGTGTCCAGTACATCTCTGGAAGGTTTTTCTTACTGATAAATCCAGGGCTGAGGCTATTGCTTTGGGATTGACTGTAGATCTGACTCTGAGATGGACTTGGAGAAGTTGGTGAGGATAGGTTCACCCCCATGGAAGTAGCATCAGGTTTCAGCCAGGGATCAGAGACCTCCATTGGTCGGATTCTGTCACTGCTGGGGCTGGTGGCTTCGGGTGACGGTTGGAACATCCCACAGTCGCCAAACTTAAGTAGAAGCTGAGTCATGAAGTCCTCATGCTGTGCCCATTCTTCCGGGTCCTCGTCTCCACCCGCTTCCTGTTCCTCCCTCTCTCTCCAGTACCTCTCCTCCTCCAGTCCTGCCTGTGCCAGCTTACGCCCTACAATATCAATGTCCCGATCAACATTCGCATCTATGCCCCCATCAACGTCTCCATTGGTGCACTTGCACTCTGAGGGGTTTACAGCAGCAGGAGGGGGGCTAAACACTTGGGACTGTCTCCACTGATCTGCAGGCCTGCTGCTCTTCCCCATGCGGACACTGCGGCGGGATTCACGGGAGCGGGCCGACTGGAAGGCCGAATCAGCCGAATCCGAGGCATGGACGTCCTCGCCCTGACTGCAGGCCTTGGAGCAGTAGATGCGACCCTCTTTGGGCAGGAAGGGACAGCCCAGCAGGGAGGCTTTGCACTGGGCACAGCAGAAGCACTGGTCGGTGGCATGCCAGTGGACCCCTTCGTAGGTCATCTGGGCGTGGTCCACACCTAGGTAGTTGAAGGGGAGCGAACATTTTCATGAGAAAACTATAATGAGGGTACCCAACCTCACCACATACAAAGGCAGTTGCTTGATAATTTGTCACTAAAGCAAGGCAGTTCAAGAAGGAATTCACTCAAGTCACTTGAAGTGACTTGAGTGAAATGAAACAATGAAATGAAACAATGCTTACCGATGTTCTCGCCACAAGCCTCACAGTACTCTGCGTAGAGTGACTCGAAGCAGCCGCAGCAGTAAGGACGACCATCCTTCATGATGTACCGCTGGCCTCCGAGCATGGCCTCACATTCGTAGCACGCAAAGTGCTTCATGTGCCAGTGGCGTCCCTCGGCCTCGGTGCACTCATCAGCAAGGATAATCTAAGAAACACACACAACTTCAGTTAATCCCGAGTCGCTCGATTTGGTCAGTACAGCATATTGTATGATGTTGAATGTAAATACTATTGAAAGTTAAATTAAACAACTAATAGAATTACTATTTCACAAATCTGTATTTCTTGCTTTGCGGTGCATAGCAGATAGTACACATAGATAGTTATGCAGCAATATGATGTACTGAGACCTTATGGTATGCCTGAGAACCGGATGGGAACCACATTCATTGAGCACTGGCAGACTTGTATTGAATTTCATTGTCTGGTATTTCAGGACTTAAGGGGGTGGTAAGGCTGTACTGTGATGCATACCCCCAGTATAAAAGCGTCCGCTTACCTCATCGCACGCCGAGCATCGTGGCTTCAGCACTTCAGCGTGGTGCCTCCCGCAGTGGATCTTGCCGTTGTGGTGGAAATAGATGAGGTCCACCAGCAGCTCCTGACATGTGGAGCATGAGAAGCATGCCGGGTGCCAGCAGGGGCTCGGCCCCGCCCTGGTTGCAAAGATGGCCATCTCCCCTCCGTTGATGCCTCCACTGCACTGTTTGAACCAAACGAAACGGAGAAGACATGAGCACACAGAATAATGGGCGATGGTCGCTTTTCACTATCACTTCTCAAATGCCATGACTCTATCAAGGGTTAACATTTTGGAAGTGTAGGTTCAAAGTCCATAGCAACGTTGGAAGTCAAGGGAGAAGCTGTGTTCGGATACTAAACAGACACTGAAAACTGTCGACATGGTTTACATTAACAAGAACATTATGTGGGATCTCTATTCAAAACAGGCATGTTATTCTATTGATACCCCTTGCCCCTGACGCAAGAGGAATGTCAAATAAGCAAGCAAAGCATTAGAGGAAGGAAAAAGATCATCTTGTGCAAGCAAATACAAATGTGATGACAACAGTGGCAGGCCAAACAGGTGCTTGTACTATATGAGATCCTATCCTGTCAGTGGAATCTGAGATATTTACAGTAGATCCACGATATCCTTTATACAACTGTTGCGGCCCATTGCATTTGCAATAAATGCCATTTGCAATCAAAGACATGAAACCATTTACCGTCATCATTGCCATTTTTGGCAGGAGTAAGTTCTGGATCAGCGCGCAACTTCAACTTCAACCAAACAGCCACGGAAACCCTCAAACACACCCAAGTGAGCGCTCAAAACCCTGTGAACTTGCGTAGCCTCGGCCTCAAACATCAAAAGTATTTAATTATTTATAGACGGGCTTCTCCTGTTGTTCCGCGCACCGGGCCTGGCTCCGGCGATCATATGACCCCAGAGAGCGAGATCGGCCGAGCGTGTCTTAACATACAATCACGAGTCTTTATATAACCCGGTGGAACCATGAGACGTACCGAGGGGAGGGAGGTGGCCATGGGATACCGTGCCCAGCTGTTAACCATTATTACCAGGCCGGACCCGGGCCTTGAGGACGGGGGGGTGTCATGTATCCCCTGGAGCTCAAGCACCCGGAAACTCAATCCTAGCGATGTGTGTGCGCTTGTTACTATGTGCCACACATATGCATAGTAAGTAGAGGAATGTGTGTGTGTGTGTGTGTGTGTGTGTGTGTGGGGGGGGGGCTTGTTACTATGTAGATACTTTATAAGTGTTTACTGTGTTTACTACTATGCACATCCATAGTAAGCAGAGGAATGTGTGTGTGTGTATTCCATGCGCATGTGTATGAAGGAATGTGTGTAAGTGTAATATGTCTCTGTTACACAGATATCAGATGGAGAGAGACAGAGAGACATAGAGATATACAGAGGGAGATAGATAGACACATAGTGATACAGGAGAGCCGGACTAGCTGTGTACATCTGAGTGCTACTAGTACATGCACTCATTACTGTGTGTGTGTGTGTGACCTTGCATCTCAGAGACTTAAGTGGTGACAAGCCACATCTG
>OMKP01060490.1:0-10684 GCA_900302375.1 Bathygadus melanobranchus | reverse complement strand
TTTTTAAATCACTTCATAATTTGGTCATGTCCTACGCAGTTAGAAGTAGAAAAATACAGTTCTCTATCTATATATATAGACATCTACAGTATGATGTCTCTATGTTCTCTATGTCTATGGAGACAGTGGTAAACATAGATATTAATGCATGTGATTATCGTGGGGCTTTATAGTGGCAAAAACGATATTGCTAACTAGCTAAATATTAGTTCATTCGTCATGACCAGGCTGTGCAATGCTCTATGCGCTACACTTACAGTTGTAATTGTACAGTGTAGCCTAATGCAAGCAGTGGTAGCCTACTGTACCGTAAGTGTTTTTGGCTTGAGGGCCAACATGGCTATAAGTGATACATCTAATAATAGAAGGGTGTGAACACTGATGCCCATTAGGCGATAAACAATTGGAAAGAAAAACATCTTGGCAACAATTTCGGCAGTGAAAGGGGAGTGATTCATTCATTCATTGTGGATTTTGGGGTGTGAATCATGGGCAACCACACCTGAAGCCAACCACACTAGATCTACATTTAGGTTGTTAAATGTTGACCTTCGTTGAAACGTACAGTGACCCTGAAGATATGTTGTATTCAAGAACTTTACTCTAACCACTGCTAAATGTTTGTAACACCCAGTAGTAGTAACCCTTGTGACAGTTTTGGTCTATTTTAACACACCAAAGAACATATCCAAAAGTACTTTTTAAAAATGTTTTGAAACATAAATAGTGACATAAAAAACAACCACAGTTGTACAGCAGATGTGTTAGCTCTACATCAATTGTTTTATGAAATATTATATTATGTAAGACTGTACTTATGAACTCAGCCTACAAATTGAATTGAGCATTATGCTAGTTTCAGGTTCAACAAAGAGACGTTACACTTAAAATGTGTTAAATTGCCCCTCCGGCTAAACAAACCTTGTTTGCGTCATGCTTGTCCCTTTCTTGTATCCACAGCCTTAAATCAAATGTTTTCACAAAGGTACTTTTGAGAGGAAAACAATAACTAGCCTAAAACACAGCGGTCAAGAACACAAACCCGACGCGACCGCCTTGTCGTATCTCTAACCGTCACATGACCTACTTACCGTGTGAACGTAAACACGGTATCAAATATAATCTCTATTTACAACACGTCTGTGGATTAGCGCGGGCAGCCTGCGCCGTTCCATGAGCCCGCGCGTGCACGTCCTCTGCCGCTGTATTAAAGGGCTCTAATAAGCGTAGGTGTCAGCCACATCTCTGGCGCATGGCCATTTGCGTTTGGTCTGTGACTCAAGAGATGCTTGGGAGGCACAAGCAGCCAGTCGGCAAGAATTAGAGCGGCGTCCGTGATTGTGCTGACGTCTGCAAAGGGGGTCGGGCTGGAGATTAAGCCCAATAAAAATGTGTGATTTGTTGCTTTCATATTTGGGAGATGTCAGCTTCAATTTTAGCCAGCACAGTGCCTTGAGGCGGCCCGCGTGACACGTTTGAAGGATGCACTGATGAACTGCTAGCAATCAAGTGGTAGCTCTCGCTCTCTCTCTCTCATCCAGTATGATGCCAATGAAAACCACCATGCATGCTCACACCGTGAGAGAGGCCTCTGCCTGGTGTCTCGCATGGGCAGCAAGGCTAGCTGCAGGAATGACAAAGGCAACGTCTTGGGTTGCCGTGGCGATGGACTGACAGACAAAGGATTTTCTTTTAGGTCTGCTTTCAATGGGGTTCCCTGAATCAGAGCAGCTCATAATGTGAATATTTCATGATTCCAATATGTCTGATCAGGGAGGGGAAATATTTATTCATTAATGTATTTCATGTAATGATATATTGATATCATCTTCATCTTCATCTTCATCTTCATCTTCATCATCATCATCATCATCATCACCATCACCACCGGCATCAACATCAACAACAATGACAAGTAGAGCACGCCAGTGTGTAGTGTGGATTAAAAGGGCCTTAACCTGATAAATCTTTATGTGGCTGGCCACAGCGGAGGGTTTGGCAGTGGCAGAAATGTGCCCATAGCATTTTCCTTTCTTCTTTATGAAGGCTGTATCCTTTAGCTTTACATTCTCTGCTGACTGGGCATCTTATGTCAACCTCGGGAGGCTAGGTTCACTTTATTCGTCTGCCGCTGACATTGGTGAAAGTTTCTTGCGGGGAAGAAAAAAAAAGAGCCCATCATTCAACTGGGTTTTTAAATAGTGCGCGGGGGTATAAATAGTGTTGTACAAAGTCGATCGCCGGGACTTTGTCAGACGCACGCAGTGGGGATAACGTGATTAATAATGGAGACGTTGTCACGTTACGTCAAGTCAAATGTGTGAATGTTGTCCTTTATTAAAGCAACGCTCCTTCGAGGAGGCGCAGGAAGATGACCCACTCAATAGCTCGATAACTTTAGCGAAACCAGCGCAAGCCACCGGAAGCGCGCGCCGCCCGACCGATTGAGATCCCCGACGTCGGAAAAACACCCCATGGGGTTTACCGCCAAAACGTCCCCAAGCACCCCGAGTACCGTCTTGTTTGAAAGTACTTCATCAACCTTTAGCGTTTTTTTGACACGCGTGACGTCTCAGCGCTCGTGATTAATAAGACACAAATACACAATTGATACTTGATAAATGACTTTCGGTTTCATATTCATGATGTACAATGAATATGCAGCACCAGGGGCCTACTTGATTGATCAAATCTATTCATCATGTGCTTTCGCTAATTAGCATATTTGAAGCAACACTATCATCACTTTCGAGGCCTATGGGCTTATTTCAAAGGTATGGCGATTCCAAGAGTTACAACACACTGCCTTTGTGTCTTGACAAGTGCTCACATTAGCATAGTTGTATTTATTATTCAGTCCTATGAAACGTTGAGTCTGCGGCGGCCGTAGCACTGTGAGGCGCTAGACAATGTGTCCCTCTTCAATCCCGGCGATATCATGATTAGCCTATGGAACACGATATCATTTGCAACGTCTCCCGTACGCTTCACTACAGTTAAAGGGGAAATGACACATTATTTGGGAGCAACGCTTGGACCTAATGATCTATAGATTTCGGGAAGGATAAATGTACACACAGAAAAAGGATAAGGATGTCGGTCATTATACTGTAAGTATTTCCAAAGCCCTTCATTAAGCACATGAGCTAGTCATTACCCCTGGTCTGTGTGATGAACACTTTCAACCTCCCCTCTCTCTCTCTCTCTCTTTGGCTCACAGGCAGGATGATGCAAGGCAACCCATGCTTGTCTACCCCCGGTTGCTTTGAAGCAAAGTGAGGCACGTTGTAAATGTTTTGTGCGTATCCAAGCAGACAAATTCCAATGCACATTTGTCCCATTACAGCGCATCAACATCAGCGAGATGCACGCTAGTTCAAGCAAGGAGCGCACGCTGATCATTATTTGATAGCATGTTTAATGACAGATTGACAAAGGGTTCGCAAATGCAAACCGGCATCCGTTTTTGTAAGTCAGGGTTGAACTGTGACTGAGAGGCAAGTATGCTTATGTGCATGATTCGATGTTTCAACTAGGCTATTAGAAGTAAAAGAATATATATATATAAGTTTTTTTTCCTTTTGCACATAATTATCCATAAGTGAGTGATACTTAACAGTAATTATGAGTACAGGAAATACCTAAGCTGTGACATCCATTAATATATTCATCCAGAATCACTATTTAGAAAATATAATACTCTGCCTTGTGTACTGAAATGAGGAGCTGTGTTCTCCTGGTCAGTGTTTGAACCTTTGGTTTGGACATTATATATATATATATATATATATATATATATACATTATAATATATACAGTATATATATATAAACACCATACAAGACATCATTCAGATTGGAAAACCGAGGATTATTGTATATGTGTAAGTAATGAAAGAACGAGTCCACTGTGTTTGTGCGTGTGTGTGTGCGCGCGTGTGTGTGTACGTGTAATTAGACCTCACTGTGGTCTGTAATTAGCCATGGCATGTTAGATATACGGTACGATTAGCTGCGTTAATATGCAAACATCCCAAATAAATTAATATAGAGCAGAAGAAGAATTATGTGTTTATGCTATTTAATTACCTGAAGAAGATTTGTATGTATACAGTGTGTATGTATGTACATGTATAGACATACATATGCATATACATACATATGTATATACACAGATATGTATATCTATCTATCTATCTATCTATCTATCTATATATTATTTATTTTATTTATATTATCCCAAATAAAGCAGAAAAATAGTTTGTTTGTTTTTTAATTACCTGAAGAAGATTTCTAGGCTATACAGTGTGTATATATTGGTAAAATTGGTGGTCAACTAATTTACTTCTGTTGATTAGGTTGCTGATAATAGTTTTGTATGAATCTCGTGTTGTGCTGAAAACCTAAGCCTCTCCATGAAGACCATTTTAATAGAATAAGTTCAACTCCAACTAAACAGTATTTCAAGCATTGTGGTGTTTTCCCTTCTCCTTTAACACTTAACATCAATAATTGATAACACACCATTACAGTGGATTTCAATATGTTCAAATAAGGAGTTTTGCAGCATTTCACATTGGGAGCCATTTTAGAAATAATTGCTTTTCTTCAAATTAGAATAGGTTGCTAGTCTAAAACACAATGGCTTTCCAGAGGAGTGTGGGCTCCGTCTGTGATGAGAGGCGCTAAATAATTTATGGCTTTAATCTGCTCACTGAGGTGTGTGGTCTATGACAGTAATTATAAATGCAGGGAGAAATTATAGCTGAATACTTTAACTGCATTAGGAGTCATCTGATGAACAACGTGATTGCCTGCTCATTCCCAACAATAGGGGGCAAGTCTGTGTCACGGTATTCAAATCACCGTAGTGCCCATGTGCCTTTTCCCCTTTACCATCAAATGTCACTTTCTCGTTATAAAACAGAGATTTGATGGGTGGTGGTAATTGCAGACTTGATTGCTTGAAAAGAGATGAATTGCATGAAATGTTTATGAATTTAGGAGGCAATCATTTTTAATAGCTCTGAAATAATAGAGCTGGAGGAAATATGTTTAATTGTTATGATAACGCCATGCAGAGACAGCAACAGCCTTTACTGTAAGGCAATACAAGCTGACAAGGAAATATATTGTTCATTTGTAGCTAAAAACCAATGGTGTAGCTACGGTGTCTTTCCTTTTAATCTACAAATTCAATTCTCAAATTATGAAAATATATTGAATGCGTTTGAGATTGAAAGATTTTATGACGACATTAACGCGTGATGTAAACCATTATAAGTGGTACGTTTTGTTTCAATTGAAATCCAGGAGAAATTTGTGCTCTTAAAATTAATATTTCAGACTGAAAAGAGAGGGAAAATGAAATGACCACAAGCTGTTATCAAATGTTAACTCTTTATTTGAATAGGTAAAAAAAAAGGTGCAGGTATATTTTTTTTCTTGCTGTTAATTCATTTTATCGCTTGAAATGCACTGTTTTGCCCCTAAAATATATTTACAATGTGAGATATTCCTGTTTCCAAATTACCTTTTCCTTTTTTTTTTTTTACATTTACAGAATCCAAGTTTAAACTGGTGATTAAACATTTATTAAAGTGCTTTTTTCTTTTCTCATTGCAACACAAAACGCTTTACATAGCAATACACTGTACAGTTCTGTGTGTGTGTTATCACATGTCTGTCTAACCTTTTAAACAGCTGCACGTTTATATGCAATTTACTGTAGTACTTAGAATAAGTTGTAAATTACAATTGATTTATTAGTTTTTGTTGAAATACAATTGAAACTTGAAATATCATACAAATAAATAGTAGTCATAGCCAGAGCTATTGCATGCAAACATTAGCAATTATTTTTCTTCAAGCAGTAATACATTTCTTATTACTGGTGATGCATTTGAGCAGGGTGCAAAGGTATCTTTAAGTGTGTCCTTAGTTATTTCTAACCAGTGTGTGATGTACTCAAGTGAATGAAACGTTATAATAATACACACTACACAATCTAATTTAAAAATGACTGGAATAATGGACCCGTGTGTGTAGAAAATAAAAAGGAAAACAGACAAACAAACACAAAACTCCCCACAAAAGGGAAAAGTATGTAAAAACTCTACTCCTTCTCCATTTCCACATACTGTGAGTGGTTATCTGGGGATTTGCTGTGAGTTTTACTCAAATGGAGTTTAACCGCATGGTTGCTTGCAAATGTTCTACAGCAAAGCTTACATCTGAATTTTGAGTCAATATCCTCCTCCAGGCCCAGTGGCTCTGTAGGTCTCACATTGAGGGCCTTTGACAGTTCAGGCTCTTCTATCTTTGTCTGGTGCTCAACAGGCAACTTGCACATGTCTTTAATTTGGAAGCCCAGGTGGGATTCCAGGTGAGAAATGAACGCGGGGGGTGACCTGAACTGGGAAGCGCAGTCATTACAGTAAAAAATGGGATGGCCAGTGTCCATGTTCTTCAGAAATTTAGTACCACCGGTCTTTCGTAATTGGTATTTGACATTAGCTAACCAGTGGCTTATGGTAGTCATGGAGAGTCCAGTGAACTTGGAGATGTGCATGCGCTCCTGAGGACCAAGGTCCGAGAGCAGGTATTTTCCTTCAGAGGTCTGGAAGAGGCTAGAGGCAAACTGGGCCTGCAGGATGAGAAGATGTCGGGGATTCCAGTTTGACTGTCTACCTTTACGCTTGTGGACGGAGTACATGTCAGCCGACACGTCCTCGAAACGCCTGACATCCGTTTCTAGTTTCATACTAGGGATTCTAGATGGCATGGAAGGTTTTGGTGTGGTGGCCTTAGGGAGGACTTTGACCATGTCGGCAATGTCAGACAGAGCGTACTTATGTGGCACTGGGGTAGAGGGCGGTAGCAGTGAAGAATTTGCTGGCTTGCTGTGCTTGGATTTTGTTAAGTCTATTGGCTGGTCCTCATTTACAAACAGGAAAGAATTCTCAGGCCTATTTCTAATCGGATTTCCAAGCCTTAGAGCAGATTTTTCATTGTTCCGGTTTATTTCAGCAAAAATGGACTGAGTGCGTGCAGATATTTTAGCTGCTCTTGCATTGTTGGGCTTATTTGCTTTGCCCAGATGATTGTTCAATACGGACTGCAGTGCACTAAGGGGGTTTATGGCAAATGTATCCGAGGTGTCACTGAGAAGCTCTGGAGCAGTGCTGTGTCCATTACTGGCGGAGGGACTTGGTGTCTTGCCTGTGTCAAAGTCTGGGCTCAACTTTCCTTTGATCACGTCATTCACGTCATTCGCACAGTCTGCGTCAATCTTTGAAGAGGAAGAGGAGTCATCCTGACAATCGCTGTCATCGTTCTCCAGCAGATCAAACTTGATGCTCTGAATTTCTTTACCGTCGCTAATGCCCACCTTTTCTGTTTTGATGTCCACGTTTTGATGCTGTCCCTCTGGAGTTTCTGATCCCAGTGCTCCGTGGTAAGCTTTCCCTTTTGGGGCAATCGGTCTGAGCTTGTGGTTGAACGACTGCTTCAGCTGAATGGGAGGGGATGCTGAGAGCGGTGAGCTTTTGATGAGCCCAGAGAGTTGGTAGGCGGCGTGAATGCTAGGATAGGCACTCCAGCTCGGCGTCCCTGTTTGAGCTTTGTTGATGGCAGACGCCACTGTGTTGGCTAAAGATTTGAGAATGTCTCCTCCTGCGCCGGAACCCTGCTCCAGATCCTCCTCACGGAGATAAGGATATTTAAAGGTGTCACTACCTGCCTTTTGATCCTCACTCTCTTGCTTGTCATCTTTCATTTCGCTTTCTTCCATCTTCTCTGACGTGCCTTCGCCCTGGCTTTCTTTCTCTCGTTCCCCAGGGGAGGCCGCTTTCGGGGACGTTTTTCCACCCTCGGTTTCACTGGCGGCAGGCTCGGCCAACACCTGCATCTTCTCTATAGCCAAGGGATCAAGGGCTAACTGTTTGCCCTTCTTGGAGGCCGAGTTTGTGACTTTAATGAAGTGGCCGGTCACCATCATGTGTGTTGTAAGCTGCTGAAGAGTATCATGTGAGCTCCCGCACTCCATGCACTTCAGAATCTGAGATTTGCATGTCTCAAACTGCCAGGTGTAGCTCGCCCCGTTCTGATAGCCATACCGGTTGTTGTTAGCGTTTGAAATGGCGGTGGCTCTTTGTGCCTCGGTCAAGCCGGCAACACCTGTGGTGGAATCGGGGGAGCAGGGTCTCGCGGTTTCAAAGGCCCGTTTCTTTGACGGCGGCAACAGTTTTGGTGTGATCACTGGGATAGGCTCTTTTAAAGGCACCTTTTGGTAATGCTTCGTTTTGATCATATGAACGCTCAAGTCCTGAAGTGAGTCAAATGAGTGGCCACAGAACATGCACTTCAACACTTTCTGTGCATCCTCTTTCCCCTCCATGTCGTGCAGATTGCGTTTCCTAGATTTGGACGACGAGGAAGAGGAGTTACTCTGTTTGCCGTGGTTGTTGTCCTGGTAATGTCCACTTTTGTTCATGTGCACCGTTAGCTCCACGAGAGTGTCATACGCCGCGCTGCAGTCCTTGCACTGGAACCGACTGGCTCCCGTGAACACCGAACCACAGGCTTTGTTGCTCTGCCTGTACAAGTGGACAGAGCTGAAGAGATTGGGTTTGGACATGGGCTTTGGAGACAGAGTATGCTGCAGGGTCTTGGAGAGCGCATCCTGGTGCCAATCAAATTCAGTCTTGGCGCTTCCATTGGTGCTATCACAGTTAGCTTTGCTGGTGTTCTTGCCGATTTTCAAGTCCATCCCAAGCCCTGTCCAGTAGGAGTCGGAGAGAAAGTTTGCATAGGCGGCCCTCATCTTCTCCAGGCTGCTGTTCATCTCCACCTTGTGTTTGGGTGTGCCACTCTCCACCTCATTCTGGCTCTCGCTGAGATAGGGGGCTTTGAAGTCCGTGAGACGGTCGCTGGTGTCACTCAGGCGCGACTCCAGCTCTGTCTCTTGATTGGAAAGGACACTAATGGGAGAGTTCTGGTTGCTATAACTGTTAGTGCTCTTGTTGTCCGTCTCCTTGTCCTCAAACACCTTGGGGCTGGGCTTCTCTGAACATTCTTCTTCAGTGGGAGTGTCATTCTCTCCATCCTCTTCAGCAATTGGCTCTTCAAGGACCGTGTCATCGTCAGGCATGTACACTAGAATAAACCAGAGAGAGAAAACAGAGATCGAATTACATTCACATATTGTAAGAGGCAAGTAGGATTTAAAAATCAAGACAAGGAGATTCATTTAGATGAGGACATTAATATATCATCAAATCAAAGTGTTATCAAGTTTAAGAATGAATGGTAATATAAAATAGCAATGTTGAAT
The DNA here is from genome assembly GCA_900302375.1 of Bathygadus melanobranchus. NCBI lineage: Eukaryota > Metazoa > Chordata > Actinopteri > Gadiformes > Macrouridae > Bathygadus > Bathygadus melanobranchus. The sequence continues at coordinate 1,352 of OMKP01060490.1, read as the reverse complement.
AGTAGAATACCAAGTATTTCACAGCAGGTATTTAACATGCATTGAAATATTCCATCGAATGTGGGTTTTTTAGCTGCAAGTTCAAGTTAAACAGCAGGATCTGTCATGAGCCCTTACTAACTGCTGGTTTAACATCCCAGCCTGATTCGCAATGGGGCATTAAAAGAGGCAGTTCTACTGAACCAACATTCTGAAACATCCTACATTTGACATTATATTAGCATCACTGTGTAGAACTGTTCTATTCCACTTTCATACAAAATAACAAATTCAAAATACTGCATATGCAACCGTCTATCTAAATCAGAAACATCACAACAATAATCATATATTTTGTAGACATTCTGCAATAAATGCAGATAGTCAATGTTGTCACATATTGGAGAAGTTTCCCCCCCCTCGTGGTTTTGTGAGAAAATATGCATCTTAGGAGAGACACGGCCCATGTGCTCAGAGCTTTAAAAATGAATGGGACATAACAGCCCTGTTCAAGCACTTATGTATTTCATGTGGTTAATATTTCTCTTTTGAATAGAGGGCACTCTGTGTGAGGATGGCTGGAGCTAAGCACTCAGGAGCCCCACACCGGGAGGCCCATAGAATGTCCTCCATCTTATCCTCCTCAAAATATGACTTTTTTCTCTCCTTTATTATCAATATTTCACAAGTGCCTCAAGAGGAGCCCCGGAGGTGAATGGCTTGCCAGCTAATGGACAGAGATGGAGATGGGATTCAGACTTTTCAAAACAAACATGGAGAATAGGGGCCCCCGTGAACAAGAGGCTCCACACACGCCCAAGTGTGCCGTGACCTTGATCTACCACAGGAAAAAGCTGTTTTGATTGGCCAACCGAGATCAGTGATGGCCCCCAAAAAACACCCTTGATGCAGTGGGGGGAGGGGTGTGTGTGTGTGTGTGTGTGTGAGTACAGAGGAATGTTTTATTTATACTCATATATATAGTTTTTTTCCACAGTGACGGAGAGCACTATTGGCCATGACAAGCCTTCAGTTGATGTGTTCTCTTTTCAAAGTCTTCCCTGACACTGAAAGATTGGTAAGCTTCACAACACAAAAGTGGAGGGATGGGCGTTACTTTTCCACCCGGTGACGTTGTAGACGGAGGTGACTCATCCCCGTATAGCTCATTATAGAAAGTGAGTATTTCTCGTCACACCGCGCGTCAGTAAAAAAAATCCACCAAAGTACGCGACGGATTTTGACATCGCCTCAAAAGAAATAAGAAAGAAAGAAATACATTATCCAAAATTGACATGTTATTTTTTTCTGAGGACATACTAAAAATGCCTGCATCAACATTAATGTATACGCTGGTCTATTGGTATTTGAGA
>OMKP01060447.1:0-11994 GCA_900302375.1 Bathygadus melanobranchus | reverse complement strand
AAAAAAAGAACATAAATAAAGAGCCATGAGACGTCAGTGTAGACAATGTAGGACGTATGCTGCTCCTTCACGCGCTGAGGATTCTGGGGGATTTGCTCATCCACGTTCTTCATGAATTCCTGTGATCGATAAAGTATTACGACTTTGTGTTATGATGATTTAGCTGCCGATCCAAATCCAGATCTCTCTTTTCTGCCATTATCAAATATCATATAAAAAAATGAGTCTAAGTATAAATATAGAAATAATATGATATGTTATATCATGCACACAACCATTGAATATGAATTAAAAAGTAAATAAGAATTATCGGTACACACATACACATTTTCTCTGACTTTATAAATCGTGTTGGAGGTAAAAACGATGTCATCCCCCCCCCCACCTGCCTTTTTAATTTCCCTGCCTGTTGGAGTTTCTATGGCAACTAAGTGCACTTTTCCTGAAGGGAGTCAAGGTTAGCTGGTCTGTTGATGCACTGCAGTCCATCAAATACTCAGCGGTTCACAGCCTGCTTGGGCTCTTCATCTCTTCCCCCTTACATGTGCGTTCTCTCTCTCACAAACAAACAAACACACACACACACACACACACACACACACACACACACACATGCACTTATTCATGCCAATACAAATATGCATGCTACACAAATCTGTCTCACAGTCATTCACACAATGAATCATTAGCTGCACGTCTGAACTCCATTCATAAGGATCATAGCATCATCTCCAATCCATTCATCACTCTATTCCACCCTGTGGTGATGACGTCACAGCTCTCCCAAGGCCAATGGTGAAATAATCTTCTTTTAATTTGCACAAGGGAGGGTGATGACACGAACCACGGTTTTATGCACTCAAATTACCAGCCATTTGGTGAATTGACATTCATCAGAAACCCCCCCCCCCCCACACTATTAAAGACTTCTGTGGTGGATGGTGGTGGTGCATCCAGTGATGTCACATCCTGTCGTGGAGTGAATGACACAGAGGGAAGAGAGAAAGGTCCTAAAGATTCCCTTTAGGGAAATCTGTTAGCGTGAAACACTGTGGGAAAGGTGTTACAGAGAGGAACCTAGGAAAATACCTAGGAAAATACCTAAGAAAATACCTAGGAAAATACCTAAGAAAATACCTAGGAAAATACCTAGGAAAATACCTAAGAAAATACCTAGGAGAATACCTAGGAAAATACCTATAATTTTAAAATAACTGTCATTTTCCCTCCAACTCTCTCTGCAGAACAGACAGTCCTTACTGGGCGCGTCCCCAACCTCTCGTCTCCATATTTTATTCCTCTTCCTTCGTTTTTTCACCACAAACCAAAGTGAACAACCGGGACCGCTAGCTTCTTGTGTCCATTTCCGTGATGGAAGACGTAGTTTGGAGACAGACACGTTCGTAATGTGTGAAGTACAGCAGCACCATGCCACTTTGGAAGTCATCTAGTGTGTAGGGGCTAGAAGTTTACTTTTGACTTTTTTTGGATCATCAATCGCTGCCAAACATACTAGACCTCCCTCAATCCATCCTCAAAGTCCGGACTCCGGATCCTATTATAATTGTTTAAAAGCTTGACTGACCTTAACAAACGGACCTTTGTCCTATTGAACATTTGTCTTTGTGGACCCTTAAGATCTGTATTTGAGTACCCCTGTACTAGACTAACAGCCTAGAATGTGCTCTACTTAAAAAATAAAATGATTAGACAAAGGAGTTACCAAACAAAACAATAAGGACGTTAATTGAGTCAATATACGTGTAACGTATAGACTCTTCCTTCTAGAAGCCAAGCAGTGCTGTGGTGCTCCCCACCCCCCATCCTCCAATGGAATGTCCCACTGTTATACCCACACAATTAAACTATTACGATGACATATACATATACTAAGACGTTGACATATACATATACAGTATATATATATATATATATTTATATATAATAGTTTTAGAACTAAACTTTACTCTGTACGGGACTCCTGGACTACAAACGGACAACTACAAAAGTTACATAAAGTGTGATAATGAGAATTTCTCTGAAAGGACTTTAGCATTTTATCACCGGCCAACAGATATTAGATTAGATTATTAGAAGACTAATAGGAGGATTATATTGCATAACATGAGGAGTTAGGCGACACACAGAGTCAACTAGAAAGCATGTGAAGATGTCAGTGAGTTACCTTTTAAATATAATTACACTAATTCCATGTGGGATTATGTCCAGGAGGACCACCTCATGATACCCATTGAAGGACACCAGGGTGAATGTATGCAACCTAGCCACCTCTGGCCGTTACCTTGAACACTTTCAGAAGAAATAAACATGTTATGACCTTTAGTGAAAACAATGGTACCACTTTACAATAAGGGTACATTAATTAACTGTTCATTAACATTAGTTAATGCCGTAACAAGCATTAACATTAGTTAACAGTTAATTAACAGTTAACTAATGTAATGGTGTTCATGTTAACTAAGGTATTCATTCATACATTATTTAATAGGGTACATTAACACTAACCCATATTCTAATGATATATAATAATGCTTATTACAGCATTAACTGATGTTAATTAATGGTTAATGAATGAAACCTTCTTGTAAAGTGTATGATTATTGTATGATTATTATGTCCCCTATCATATGAGTGTCTGTTAAAAGCAATGACTCCTGTCCATCACGTATCCATTGGAGATAATGGAGACCCCTAACCCTAACTCACAGCTTCAGTCAGCAACCCTAACCCTAACCATTCAACTGAAAGGTGATATTTAAATGATCTATTTAATACTACAGCGTTTCCCGTTCAACCAAGCACTTCATGTTTCTAGACTTGGCGTATGTTTGGTCATTATTTCATGCAGGGACCTTCTTGTCGTTCAAGTGGAACAGAGTGTCGTGCATTTCTTGTGCCATGTCGATACGATTTATGACCGAGGACGTTGGCCAAAGTGGCACGTTGGACGGGTTTCACATTTTCTTTCTGAACTTGATCCATTTGGAGTATATCTTGGACAAAAAAAGTAAAGTAAGTAATTTTTTTGTTAATTTGTTTTGTGGAAAATTGGGACATTGCGGCCTTGGCTTTAAGGGGCAGTTTACTGGGTTTCATTATGCCAACATGAATTGAACGAACATAAACATAGAAAAAGGTTAGATTTAAAATCTAACTTTCGACAAATGTACTTATTGTAGAAAAAAAACGTCTGCCAAATTCCCCTGAATGTAAATGTACATTTTTAAACGTTTTAATACACAAAGTTGCATCGTCCCAGGGTCTAATTTCAACCAGCCACCGTTTACCTTCCAGATTCATCCCAGCTTGAAGACATTTCCGGAAGCGGCAAGCGGGACAGTTCTTCCTGCGAATCTTGTCGATGATGCAGTCATTCCTGCCTGCACACAGATAGTTGTGTTGTCCTGTGGGGGAGAGAGAGAAGAGGAAGAGACAGAATAAGGGAGAGAGGGAGAGAGAAGAATATTAGCCAGACAAGACGGTTTAAGGATTAGCTTTAGCTGGGCATATTGGGACTACACTAACCACGCCTTGATCCCGAGTAGACCCGACAAATCTCTACCATGGATACTATGGATAGCAGTGTTCAAAGAGCTCCTGCCACGACATCATTATAGTAATTGCCATTACTAGAAGTACCTTGGTGAACTTTGACCTGCTTGACCGAAAAATTGATGATTTCGTACCGGTGCCAATGTGCTCTCGCCGATACACACACATAATATAAAGTAGATGCGTCATGGGTTAGTATGACGTTGTGGGAAAACATGTTTGCTCCGGTCGCAAAATCCTGCTAATATGAAGTGAAAGTGGTTGCACCTTTACTTAATTAGTTTCGAAACTACGAGATGAATGGGTTGAAATAATAATGTGTCATGTCATTAAGGGTGTTCACATATAGTCCCTCTTTTAACAAACCAAACTCAGTCTTATTAAAGTGGACCAAAAAGTGGACCAACAGAAAAGGGACTGTGTTCACATTGTCAGTTCAGTTGAAAGAGGACTCAATTCTGTTTCTGGTCCACTTCTTTCTGTTCACACTGTAGTTCCTCTCTGGAGCTCAGACCTTTACTGTTTTGGATTATGGGTAGTTTTCACTTGGAACAAGATGGCTTCTGCTGTAGGCCTACACTTGTCTTCCTGTGGTATTTGGTTAAATGACACCACAGAGATAGGGAAAACCAAAGTATAATTGCTGTCGACTAATTTCCCTGACGGTTAACCGGACGTTTAGTCGAAATTGATGTGCTCTAAATTGAGCACATTAGGCTACAATCTAAACATGGTCAGAAAAAGCAATGTGTGTATCATTAGCCATTTGAAATGCTTAATGTAATGTTCTTATAGCAAAACCCTATTTTAAATAAAAGACAAGTGTGACATTGTGTGACATGCATTAGGCTATAGCAGGGCCTATTGCAGTCAGCATTCATATAGCAAACATGTCCCGGTTTTATTAAATTAACGATTCGATGTTTTGGGCAACCATACACGTTGTTTAACGTTGGTTCTATTAAAAGCCAAAGCCATATGTCTAGCACTAGTGCATGGCGTGCTTCCGTGATATCAGCAGAACGCTTCTCAGAGAGGAGAAGAAAAACGTTTCATTTCTGATGCCATACGCGCATTCCAATGCTCATTGATACGAGTTCATTTGGAGGTTCCCTGAAACAGAACCAAGTGTGAAACACCCTGAGCAACGCACGCTAACAGTTGCCGCCATATGTTACCAACACATGGCGTACATGCATAGACCTGTAGAGTCTTTGAAGAGAAATGTCGGCTAAATGTCATTTGCATCTCTGGCCGCACCAGCCCCATTACAAACAAATGCATAAAAGAAGTGTTTGTACACAAGCCCACGCACAAACAAACACACACACACACACACACACACACCAAACACACACTATACAGACCCAGACAGCCAAGCAGCTTTACGCATTTCATCTTAGAAGCAACTCACTGTTTTACAACTTGGCACTGCTGAAAGGTGTTGAAAGCTGTTCAACATAGAGCGTTGTTGTGCTAGCTACCTCATTGTGCTTCAACACCAATCAACGACTTGCACAACACACAAGTCATTTGCTGTGGCTCCCAAATGAAATGCAACAACTCCATAATTAGTTTGCGGTCATCCAGGATACGCACCGGGCGGGCGGTTACAACACGTGTACCCCATTAAACGTGGAAATTGTTCCTCGATTTGGGATGAATTGAACATGACAGCGGCTCACGCACAAGTGACTGACCACGTGAGACCACACGCACCGCAGCTGAGCTTCTGTGATTGGTCCAGTGACTGACTGGAACTTTCCCTCGGAAGAAAATAAACAGGGAGCGTTGGTCTGCTCACGTAAAGAATCCAATTGCTTATATTGTACGGTCAAAGTGGCTGTGATTATGCTATGTCGTTTCGTCTTGAGTAAAAGTTGTGGCTAAACCTGTACACCAACGTCCAGTGAGCTTGTTGAACTCCTGAAGACATTCTAAAACAAAACAAGACCTGAGGAAACTTTTGGAATGGAAAAGTTTCCATTGTTTCACACAAAGGAAACTATTAACACCAAACAGCATTTGTATTGGTACACATTTGTCCCACTCAAAATAGACAATACAATCAAACACCATGAATTACGCTGATCATCAATAGCTGATATCCAAGATATGATATCCCTAACCCTAACCCTAAAAGAACAAAAATATTTTCATTAATTCAATGGGTAAACCCTACATTGGGTAAGAGGTGAAAACAGTATTTCTCATATGGCCCCCATTTTTTTCCTTTTTAATTCCCATAATTGTAAAAGTTGTTGCACAACACAGATGACACAACAAGACATTATAAGCTACTGGCGTTCGCTGGCATGAGACTCTATTTGCCGATCGAGACACGTTTTACTATTTTTATCATGTTCCAAATTAATCCACTCTTGAGTTACATGTAACGTTCGTGAGATGGAAAATATAGCTGGTCATATTACCTTCTGTACATTCTGTCAAGGCTGTAGCCAATGTACCAGACTACAAACCTAGAAGCTATATTTAGCAAACACATTAGCAACATTTTGTTACCACTGAAGATAACAAAATGACTGCTACTGAAGACTGCTTTCTGTTCCGTAGTTCCCTTTAGTCCTTCCCCCATGCATCATTTTATGTTCACATAAGTTATGTTCAAACACACGGCCGTTCGCCTTTTCACTTCCGAAAGGAAATGCGCAGAACAAACCAAACCGCTGTGGGGAACATACTCTCCCGATCGGCCGCCATACTGGAGCCCTTGTCGGGGCAACAAGGCCGCCATTTTGTCCAAGGTTGTGGAGGTGCGGCTCAAATCCGGTACATTCTGTCTGGGAGTCAAACATAACTATGCGGAACAGATACTCTCCCAAATACTCAAATACTCCCAACATACTCAATCGGCTGCCATACTGGAGCCCTTGTCGGGGCAACATGGCAGCCGCCATTTTGTCCAAGGTTGTGGAGGTGCGGCTCAAATCCGGTACATTCTGTCTGGGAGTCAAACATAACTATGCGAAACAGATTATCAAAAGAAATGTAAAAAACATTTCCTCCACGTTGGAAATGTCGAGTAAGGCTGTGGGAATTAGCAGCCACGTCTGCTTTCTAAATGACAGGAGTCTTGGTGAAGCCACTGCTCCCAACCACCATTTTTGGGCGTTCTCATATAATAAAGCCTACTCTACACATTTGTTGTTATCCGGAGATAAACCCTTTGACCTTGAATTTGATCTGAGCCCACAGATATGATCTGCCTTTAATCCCACTCTGAGCTGCTAACGACGCCTGGCCAAAAAGCACCATGCTTGTTGACAAGGCTAATGTTGTGGCGGTACAAGCAGATAGTGTTTTACTATCTGCTAATAGGCCGGTTCATCCCACTGCACTCATTTACTTGACTTTCAAAAGGTTGATGTATTAGTGTGAACGCCACGAGTGAAAAGACACTACTACGACAACAGGGATTTTACAAAGTCTACAACTTTGTAAAATGACCTGAATATATATTGCTCGTTCTATCACTGTACTCTCATGAAGAGTGCTGGTATTCAGGTTTCATGCCAGGGTATGTTGCTCAATTGAATCATGTTGACTGCGATCCATTGATTTTATAGATCCCTTTTCACAGGGCAGTATTTTGTTTTGTAGATTAGCAAAAGGCTGCATTGTTTTGCCAGTCTTAAGTCAAAAGTGTGCATTATGTGGGGTCATTCTCTGTTCAGGACACAGGTCTTCAGAGTCAGAGCAGGGGCCCCTGGCAGGGAGGCTACTATGGGAGCCACAGCAGCAGGACAGGTTGGTACAATATGGAAACATATTAAACAAAAATACATATTACTTTTATAATGACACTATATGAGTTATTTTATTTTGTTTATATAAACACACTAGACACAGGCTGATTGGTTTGGACATGTTTGGATTATAACGATAATTACATGTCGTTTTTTACCGAGCAAATACTTTCAAGACACTCAATTCTGTCGCATGGGAAGAACTGTGTCTATGTCTACCAATTCAGATTTTTTCTTAACTTAAAAAGAATGCTAAACATCATTTTTTGCAACATACACTTTCTTATTTGTTAGATGATCAAAACAGCATGCATTAACAGCCAAATCACACGGAGAGGTGGTGCCTGTTTCAATTCAATCAAGAACATTACATTAAGCAGAAACTACATATTGCTGTCGTTGGTATGATAAAAGGTGCATTTATTTACCATCTGTGTTTTGTCGTGCTCTCCATCCTTCACCATACAGACCATAACCGGAGAACAGAGAGAGGGGGAAAAAACAAAAATAAATAACATAACTACTTCTGCCGAACAGACAAACAGTCACGTACAAAACCAGTCGTTTCCTACGGGTGAAACGGTACGTGTATTCATATGCACAGATCGGTACCATACGTGAATCAGTTATTGTAGAGGGAAGAAACATTAAATAAATGGTTTAATTGATTAGAAAATATGTATATACACATGAATCAATGGCGTACCGGCTAATAACAAGAAAACTATCCGCCAACTGACACTTGTACGTCTAGAGCTACAGAGAGCTAGCATGCTGCTCATTTGACATGTCTCAATGTAGAACTACTGATACAAGGGTATGCATCTGTTTGCTTTTTAACCAACACAAGTTGATGTTTTGTGTTTTAGCTCTTTAAATACATTTGTGTGTAGACATTTTCTGTACAATGTTAAAAAAAATAGTAAGTTACACAAAGAGCACCGAATCCACAGCCTACACAGCTAGATAGACATACTTTTATACATAATACAATAAAACACTGGGTATATGTGTGGTGTGTGTGTGTGTGTTTAGCAATGAATGATGAGTAACATTTAGATTTGGACATTTGGACATCCGATGACTAACCAGGTCCTTTAGGCAGATTGCTAACAGTGATGACCAAGCAAACGTTCTTGGAATGAAACTCTTATAACTGGAAGTCTTACAACTGGTTCACAGAGACGCAGTGGGCGTCTCTCCTATCCCCATCGCTACTTCTCCATTCAGGCTTTCAAGCAATTGTATGACTAAAATGTCTCTCCTCGATTAATAATCAGGCCTACTACAAAGAATTGTGAATGATAAAATCATTCATTGAAAAAAAGCCAATGTACAAGACTGTGTACATAACACATTTGTGGATAACATACAACCACGGGAACCTCCCGTGGTTGTATGTTATGCAATGAATTTGTTATCTTAAATAAATACAAAAAATTAATGGGACTTTTGCTTCCAGAACCATAAGCTCCCGCGCCCACTAAGCAACTTATTTGAAGTTTAATGTCAACAGAGACTTCTAAACAAATAGGGTCCATGAAAGAGGACATTGGTGCCCTAAAAACGGCAAACATTGGCATGCTTAAGTCAAAGATAACAAATAGCATCTGAACTGGCTTTCCGTCTCTGTATCGGCAACTGCATTTCTGTGAATTCTGAGTCAACATATGTTCCAGAAATCCACTTTTCATGGAACAGGCACCACATCTGCTTTTATGGTACAACTGCCGGAACCATTTAGCCATGTAGTCCCATCTGTCTATTTATTCCTTGCCTCGTCAGATCATTTGTTCAGATCATGTCTGTCTTGTAAAAGAGCCGCACAACCTCAATCACACGTACCTGTATACATAAAGGCTCAACACATAAGGATCCACACAATTGCATGCGACTTTGTGTCTTCTTTAAATAAATACATACATTTTAATTTGACTAATATTGCTCTTGACTAGTTATAGTCATCCAGATTTAGTATAAATAATATCAAATTTGAAAATAAACCCAACCTGCTTCTCTTCTAAAGTCATCATGTGTAGGAGTTACTAGCATGGTCCGTGTAAACATTTGTTAAATACCAAAATTAACAATATTCTACCTTGAACGAAAATGAAACATATCTATAGAGTTGCAATTAATGAAGCAACATAATAAGTTTGCTATGAAGTACATTGGCTTCTTACCTCAGCATTCTGGTTCGATTCTGGCTTGAAGTATGAACCCCATTCAACCAAACAGTGCCGTACATTTACATTTAGACGTGAGCTTAACTTCAACTAGTCTTTTAAAAACAACTACGGACTTCACTTTTTAGTACTCTGTTTTATATTCTAGTTCGCACTCTTGAGGTGGCAGATGCACTTTTCTAATGTCTTTTAGTTTAGTTCAGTTTTTGTTCAATTGAATTCACTCTCAAAGTCGATTTACTTCCCTAGCGTTTCACTTCTTGCAAGCGAGTGCTGTTCCGGTCAAGTGGAAACACTTTTCAAAAATGGGTGTCTGGATGTTTTATTTGTACTAAAAAAGAATCTCACACTTGATGGATTGATAGAGAAAGACAGGACAGAAAGGAAAATAAAGGGGGCATAAATAATGAGTAAAGGAAACAAACTGTCTAAACAAACTGGTGGGAGGAGGATACTCAGATGATTCACTTCCTGATACTCAGATCATTCACTTCCTGTGTGTTTGATGCAGTTCCATTGCTAGGACTTTGAGGCGGCCTTGAACCGGTCTGACCCAAGGCTATTACACACACAAACAGATCAGCCAGCCCACGACTTTCACAAAATATTGGACTTTTACTTTTACTCGCTGTTGAATATCTAAAGGTAAACAAGGTAAGTGTAAACATGTAAACGATGTCCTTGCTTTCCCCCTTTTTTTGTTTGACTTTCAGTCTGTCAGTTAGTTTCGCTGTTTCAAAACTCTTTCAAATATCGATTCAAACATACATCAACATCAAGTTGCTGTCCCCATTGTCGGTTTTCGTTGCTCAGCAGCCAATCATTAGTCTCCCTTCCCACAGGGAACAACAGAGATCCATCATGGAGTTTGTGGGAAATAGTAACAATGGGATCAAATAAAAACATAAATCCATCTAAGAATGTACTCACGACGTGTATGAGTGCTGTAATCTGATTGGTTTAAGCATGTAATGTGTGCTGTACTCTGATTGGTTTAAGATGTAAAGGAGGAGACTAGTTTAGCCCCTCCAACAGGGAGGAGTTTTCGAACTATATAAACTCATGTACTTCCTGTTTAGGGCAGTTGCTCCGTGGACCGGCTCGGTTTATTGTAATCTGTTTTGGAACGAATAAACCTTATTGTGAAGACATTCCACGCTGAGCAATCTTTCAATTTTCTATTCAATTAAAGTTTTCAGTCAATTAGAACTGTGCGGAAGACGATCCTCAGCACATTGGCCCAAATCAAAGAAAACAAAAGAACAGAATGTGTGGACGTTGTGAGTAAGTGGTGGTGGTGGGTGGGGGACACGCACCTTCAACGGCCCTCTTGAAGAACACCTTGCAGCTGCCGCAGGTGACCACGCCGTAGTGGCAGCCTGAAGCCTCGTCGGCGCACACCAGGCAGGTCTTGTGGGCCGAGGCCATCGGCTTCACCTGACCACCGCTCTCTGTTGTTCTGGAGGACGAGCTGAGAGAGACACAGAGACACAGACAGAGAGAGAGAGAGAGATTGTGATGGTTTGTTTAGCTATTTTCTATTGCTTTTAGTATTTATTTGTAATTTTGTTTTAGAACATTGGTCCTTGTTTTTGTTGTTTTGATTTTTGTTATTTATTGATCTGTAACATTTGTTACAAATCTTCGTACCAATAAAGAACTTTGAATTTGAGAGATATTTGAATGACAGAAAAAATAAGACATAAAAAAACCAAACAACGCAGACAGGTTTTCCAGTCACAACAAAAAAGACCAAATGATTAAAGATTAGTTATCATGTGATATGTGTGAGAGAGAGAGAGAGAGAGAGAGAGAGAGAGAGAGAGATAGAGAGATAGAGAGATAGAGAGAGAGAGAGAGACCTTCTCTTACTGCCTCATTACCAGCATAGTATCAGGTAACAACCGACAGATAGAAGGCTTTTGGACCAGGTCAGTCTAGTAGTAGTCCCAGAGCCTGCCTGAACTCAGCAGACCCTTCATAAATACATCAAATGTAAGGAATGTGTCTGCTATAGAGTATAAATGGTAACTCGTGAGGGGTCAACCCTAAAACCTCAAACTTTTGATCCATGGCGCAAAACATGGGCCATTACTTAACAAAAAACACACAAACATATCTGTTGATCCTTAATAATATCACAAATAATACTTCCACCATCAATAATCACCATCCAAATCTTTTCAGCAAATACAGAACATTTATTCTATTTCAATTATTGAACCTGTATTTAACCAGGCAAGTCAAAAAAAAGGTCTTATTTACACTGGTGGCCTGGCAAAGCCTCTGGGGGGAAGGGGGTAGGGGCTGAAAGGAAAACTCCCTAAAATAATCCCTGAAAACACACAAACACCATCCATATCCATGAGGTGGACGGTGTCTGTGGTCTGAGGTCAGGATGAAGACTCTCTCTTTGTGTATAATTAAGCCTTAGCGGTGGCACTTGAACCGTAGTATTAAGTTTAATA
>OMKP01060368.1:5000-10863 GCA_900302375.1 Bathygadus melanobranchus | reverse complement strand
GGAGATGATCCAGCCGATGTGTATGACCAGCTCCTGCTGCAGCGCTGCCTCCCTCTCCCCCCCACGCGGGGAACACTTGCTGTAGATGATGCCCTTGATCACCCCCGGCGACAGCGGGTTGGAGATCACCTCTTCCTCCTGGCCGAACACGCCCAGCGTCACCTGGCACGCACACACACACACAAGCGTATGCACGCGCGTGAAGAAGGCAGAGAAACACACACACACACACACACATTGCGCTAAGAGAAAACACCGACAAATGCTCACACGCACACACGCACACACACAATGCAGACAAATGCTCACAAACACACACACACACATGCACGACAGGGTCCTCCCTGTCGTGCATGCGTGTGTGCACACAATCTGACCCAGGAACTACAAAATGTTTGGATTGTCTCATGGACTAGTACGTTTATGGGCCAGCACATTTGTGCTATGTGTGTGTGTGTGTGTGCAGTGGGTCCAATTCCACCCTTATTCCATCTTTTGTAAAACCAATTTTTTTCTTGCAGAGTGTCACATAAAAGCAGGAAGATGATGGAAAAATGCACCGTTGCCATGATTACGGTTCTGTCATTCTATCTTGGGAAAATGATACCTTGCCACCATCGCTTTGACAGGAAGAGCCACTTTTATATCCTTTAATCTCTGAAAATCAGTTCCTCTGATGTACAAATGTCCTCCTCTTTGAAGAGGTGAGATTACATCCGAAACTCTCCTAACCTCTCACTCTGAGGGGCCCTCGGCTGCAGTTGACGCAAAGATGTCCACAAAAAAGAAACACAACAAACAAAAAATACAAGTATAAAACTTAAGGGTCGCCGGGGCTATTTTCTGACATATATAAAAACACTTCCTGCCTCTTCCTACCCACTGAGCTCCTTGAAAGCAAAGAAGGCATCCATTGTAAAAGGAAATCGTTACTTTCCAGAACAACATTCCGCTCCGGTACATAATCTATATGCAGATTCACACCTTGAGTCACTTCAGTGTCATGAAACGCTGGTGGCTGTTCAGCGCAGACTAAAAAACCAGGCGCGATATCTCACGCCCTGGAGAGGCGGCTAATCTCTGAACAACACAAATGGAAAAACACAGATTAGCTCACACGGCCGAGGATCACTAAACGTCGGGGGGGGGGGCATGCTAACACCGCCATGCAGTCACACACACACACACACACACACACATTCAATAACACATTTGCAGTGGGAATGAGCGGCGATGGCAATGTGGCGCATGTCTCCATCATGATCTTTAGCGTTTACACACAGATGAGCACGAGGCGTTTTCCCCGTTTTGTCGTTCCTTTCGAATCAGTGAACGTTAAAATCTGACGCAGTACAGTCACTCTGCGCCCCCAGAATACATATGGGCCGTGGATTCCCTTCACTATTAGAGTAGCCTTCACCCTCATTCAGACCCCTGCCTTCAGATACTGCCTCGTACGATGTCCACTTACCTGTTTGCCTTGCACTAAAACACTAGTTATACTGGGGGCAAGGCTGTCCACCAGCTTAGTTAACAGACTAGCGGCAAGTCGTACCACCGACCTGGGGGACAGAAACACAAGCACAGCCTCTCGTCAGCATGGGAGGTGTGAAAGAAAAGAGTTGCTCCGATATGACTGTGAATGAATAAATCAGGACATTTCATGACTTAATGAAAGACATGAAGTCATTCAAAAAGTGAATTGCTTTGACATAATTCATATGAAAGTTTACATTCCCAAGACAATGTCCATGTGAAAAACGTCTTGAATTTAGGCTGTTTAGCAGTAAGAGTTATCTTTTTTTATAAAGAGAACTAGTGGTGGAAGGAGAAAACAATTTTAATGTTCACTCATTTCTGAATGCACTATTCACAGGGGTGAATCCAGTTCCCTCCTCCTGCCAGAGGGACTCCTACGAGGAAACAAAGTAGTAGACATGAACGGATGTTATCATCCCAGGAGGTCTCAGAGAACGGGCTGCTGGTGCAGTGAATTTGGTGTCGCAGAACCGCTCCCCGCAGAAGAACGGTGGACAAATGAAGTTACTTAAAATTCATTAAAAGTAATTGAATTATGGGGTTGACGCAAATAAACCAGTGATTGAGCCGGAGGAAATCTCCGGGGGGGGGCGATTTTAGCGAAGGAGACGACGGGAGTGAGTCTGCGACACACAGCCAAGCCACTCATACATTGTTGTGGAGGGAAATCTATTTCAAGCTCCACTTCTTAGCCCATGTTAGGTAAATGAGAAAGGTAATTGAATTGTGTATTGACGTCGTCTCAGAGCAAGGTGGAGGCTAGCCCCGGGGTTTTTCTTTCTGCATTCACACTGTGCCCTAATCAAATTCCCTTCCGTCGACATCAGATTAATTACAGCGACGGCCGTATTAACGGTGTACAAAAAGCAAGCAAGATGGCGAGCGCCGTCATGTCGGTCAGATACATCCAGCGCAGAATCCAAACCAATAAATCCATGAAACCAGAATGTAGAAGCGATAGGATTAATTATGGGAAATAGTCACAATATGCAGGAACAGATCTGATCTGAAACAACAAACTATCCACTTTCGTCCACCCAGTGAGTTAGCTGCGTGGAAGAAAAGATGAAAAATGAGGTGTGAGCAAAAACATTAATAACGGTTAATGGAGATAAAGCCAACAACACAAAGTTATGGTAACAGCTAATCCAAAATCCTGCTGCTAGCTTAGCCTAGCTAGCTTGGCTCAGCTCACGGCTGTATGCAATAACTTTTCCATTATTTAACTCTTTCTTTCACTTACTTCCCATCAAATTAACACCAAAAAGTATCTTGTCTTTTTTCTTGAAAACATTGAACATTATCGCAGTTAAAGTGTCAATGAACCCCGTGTTTCAGCCCAAATTCGAAAACGATTGAGGTTTTTTTCAAATCTCAATGTGTTTTGGGCTAAGAGTTCTAGAAAGGGACACTAAAGGGACGCTATCTAAAAAGTTTAATTCATTTATATGTCAAGAATGTATTATTCTCATTCTTCCAATCAAGTATTTCCATTTTTAGACCATTACTGGACAATGGAATTTCCTGAAATTCTCCCAGCCAAGCTAGGTAGCTAACTGGTGAGCTAGCTGTGTGTAGACATGCACTGCTCCCCATCTAATCCACCATTACCTGTTTCCCATGCACCAGAATAGTGGTGATGTGGGGCGCTATAGAGCTGGCACACTTCTTGATAACGGCCGCAGCTTGGCGCACTGCCAGCCTAGTGTTGCCAGATCGACTCACATTTTACCATAATATAGTTTGATAAAGACATGACACACAGGAGAGGAAGACGAAACAAAAGAGGTTAAAATATCACAAAACCCGTGCGTTTGTGTGTGTGTGTGTTTGCGTGCGTGTCGGACGGGGGTCTGACCAAAGCTTCCTGCTTCCAGCTCTTCTGTAAATCCTCTCCAGCTCTTCCATCAGGTTCTCTGCAATCAGATGAGAAAGTGTCACTCAACTTCGCCATACAGAGCACAGTAAGCTATCTGTAATGGGTAATACTAGGGAAGGGTAAAACCCTGTAAACACTACTCAGTATTCAGGAAGTAGCCTAAACAACAGGGGACAACAGGACGGGGGATTGAATGGCTAATTAGCGACATTATCCACAGGTTTATCTGTTGATTATATTTTCTGACACCCTCCAACGGCAGCTCACCAATATATTGGATAACAAGACACCAGTCTTATCACATTCTGGTGGTGCACTCTCACCATGTCTAGCCACCAAACAAGCCTTCTCTAATTAGAATTATCCGCAGTCTTAGCTGTGGCTGCTCATCCACGATCGATGGCCAGAAGGGAGGCTTTTCAGAACGCGGTGTTGGGAGTTATGAGACGTGTGCGTGCCCACCGTCACGAGCCAGTAGCTGTGGGCCTTCTCTTCGGAGGAGCACGGCGGCCAGCTGAGCCTGACTGGCCAGGCAGTCGCAGTCCTGTGTGACGACACACGAGACGAGGTTAACGGCATCACGGGCTTGTTCAGAAACGATGTCATGTTTCGCTCTGCGTTGCGGCGACAATTTCCGTGACTATGTGCAGTCGCGTTGGCTGGGTCTTTGTGCACGCTAAGCTATGGCATGATGATGCATGTATTGGTCGGGTAATGAGTGAGCAGTGGAAGCACAATGAACATTAATAATATGTAATAGACCCTTTTCACAGAGGTGTCATGGTAGGACAAACACAGGTGTCGCTCATAACACTAATCATGGGTCTGCTCCTTTTATGCACCAGGGCGCCAGTAGACAGGGCGCCAGTAGACTACGCTACTGGCAATAAGTCTACTACCGGTGCCCTGGTGCATAAAAGGAGCAGACCCATAATTAGTGTTATGAGCGACACCTGTGTTTGTCCTACCATGACACCTCTGTGAAAAAGGCTCTATTGAATGCTCACTAGTCTAAAACGCTTGACTCAAATATTGTTGCTTCCCTCTTTCGACAAATCTACAAGCGTCTGCCAAATGCCCTAAATGTAATTGTAAATGTAAATGGCATTGCCACAATGGCAAATAAAATGAATTGACTAATCAATCAACGAAGGTTAAGACGCTGCACGTCCTGTGTTCTTCTTCTTCTGTGGTGCGCTCACGTGGAACTTGAGCATGATCTCGTGGGTGGGCCGCTGACTCCACTCCTCCTCGTCGATCTCCGGCTGCTGCTCCAGGTCCGAGGCGTTGGGGGTGCTCGACTGTCTCTTCACCTTGGAGTGCTTGGGCAGCTCAAGCTCCTCGAAGCTCTTGAACTCTGGGATCCTGCAAGCACACGCACACACACACACACACAACTACTATGTCACTGGTAACTTGAGACACAAATACATTAATAGCTACTCTACTGTTAGATTAGACATTCACTGTATGTTTACTACTTCTTGTGAGTCTCTGTACTCTACAATAGTCAACTATAAATGGATCATTTAAGATTGTTTTTCTACACTGTACTCTAATAATAACATATAATATACATTGACTGTATTTGAACTACTTCCTGTAAGTGAACCCTCCAATAAGAGAGAGCATCTTACTCGGCCTCGTTGACGCGTAGGAAGTCCAACTGCTCCAGGACAGCTCCTGACATCAGGGTCTGGAAGACGTCACACGGTGAGCATGCATGGATGTGTCTACACACATGCCCTCTGGTTATGTACATGTACACTGTATTTCTATTTGGATTATTTGCTAATGGACAAGACTGACCTGCAGTCTGTCAACGTGAACCTTGACCCCTCCGATGTTTCCCTTCTTGAATGAGGCCAACATGTCCAGGACTGGATTAAATCGGCTCCCCCTGTTGGAGGAGTTATAATAGCACTGTTTACAGCTCACAGAGTGCACAATACCCCACTGCTGAAACCCTCTGTTGAAGCCTTTATTTATTTATTATTTAATAAAAAAAACAGTTATCCACGGTTAAGCATACGCACTCGTTTGCGCTCGGCCGAAATTGTGGCTTGTGCGTATTCCTGTATAGTCGTGTGTTGCGATCGATGATAAACTAATGGCTATCGAACGGCTTCTCTGAGACCTCATTGACTTATCCTCTCATGCCGCAGTGTGGCGGCCAAGCGTCTGTGTAAGCAGCTGTAACACATTTAACATATGGCTCGCCGGGAGACGCTCGATGCCGCGGCAATCAGCTTAACAGCCCTGCCTCAAGTGATACAAATGACTGGCATTATCTCTGCCGATGAGCGGGCTAATACTGTAGCACCTGGCATCTATAAATATGGGAGCAATAGAATGGTCCGGGGACGTAGCAGGGTGGCGGGTCAGGGTGAGAGAGAGAGAGAGAGAGAGAGAGAGAGATAGTGAGCGAAATAAAGCAAGACAGAC
>OMKP01060368.1:0-2500 GCA_900302375.1 Bathygadus melanobranchus | reverse complement strand
TTGGAGGGACAGCAAATTGCTATTCCTTTTGCCAGCGCTCCTAAGAAACGAAATAGCCTCAGCGATGGCACAATTGCCTTTTAATATTAGCTCTGGTGTGGACTTAGCAGACACCAGGATAATGAAGAGTCCCTGAGCTGTCATCAGCACACCGCGGCCCTCCCCAAAGGTGGCGTCCGCTGATAAGGCACAGATCTGGGAGCGCTGCAGAGAAGCAATGACCCCTGACAACCGACAGAGAAGGGTAGCGTGGCCGGATATATAGCTGCTTTTTTTAGACACCGCGGCGCCGACACAGCCTCCTCCCTGTCACCTTTTACCTGCGAGAGTCAGAGATGGGTGACTTCCCCTACCTGGGAGTTTATAGCGACACGATAACTCACAACTTAGCGACTAACAGGTGCCACTGCTTCCCTCTAGGTCTGTCCATATCTCACACACTCTCACCCGCATATTGACTTAAGCATCAAATTATGCTTGATGCATTATTAAAATTCAAAATCTGTGAATTCCAGATGGTCATCAGCCTGTTATTCAGGTGCACAGTCACCTTGTTACCACGTAATATTAAAAAGTGAACATGGAGGAGGGAGGAGGGAGTTGTGGGAGGCTGAGGTGCTGCGGTTATCATACGAGGCACTCTGAGCTCTGATAGAGATCTTATTCCAGGGGTCATATTTGATTGGGCTCCAATAAAAAGGCCAAGACCCTAAGCTCTAATAGAAATATGACCGCAGACATTCTCACAGCAAACCTGTCATAATAACGAGTGTTCAGAGATGCATCGAGACAGCTAGATCAGACCGACTCTGTTGTAAATGTATAAAAAAAGCAGGGCAAATATGCATTTTAACGTCGTAACACAAGGAGTGACGTAGATTTCTTGAAGAGCTCCAAACAGAGCAAACCGCCGCATTCAAAATGTTGTCGTTAGACCGCATGAAACAGTGTATTGTGTACAGCTGTAAGGTCGTGTGAAAGTAGCTGTCGTGATACTCTGTCCATGAATCTTTGTAAATATTTACCTTCTTGTTCTTCCTTTAGTAGTGGACATCCTATATATATATATATATGTCCTCTATATGTACATATGGCAGAATTGACAATGAAGTTGTCTTTGACTTTAGTCTGGGTGCACGTGTGTGGAGCAAAGGCATTCGCGCGACCCGCCTTCCTGCGTTAGTCGCTAGCGGTCGGTGCTTACTTTACAGATCTGCGCTACTCAAGGTGACACACTGTCAGCGGGACACCATCAGTAGCGCCACATGGAATCTCTGTGTCAAGCCTCCGTCTCTTCCAACTGCCGCGACACTCCACCATGAGGTGGTGCTGTGCACCTCCTGTGCGCCCCCTCGTGTTTTTGAATCAAACCGTGATGGAAACACCGGCAGACACCTAGGGGACGGCTAATAAGGCGATACAAACGCAATGAAACACGATAAAGCAAATATTGTAGATTAAAAAAGAAAATGTGTGCAAATGTTAATTGGTTCCTAATTGAGGAGTAACTGACGAGGCAAATCCCGGCGAGCTACGATGCGAGCACAAGACCCGCGGGAGAAAAAACACTTCTTCTTTCCAGAATACCAATGAGAAGGCAGCGTCACACGGGCAGCCTATCAAAGCACCCCTTCAGCCTGTCTCACGTCCACAGACCGCGGCACAGACAGCCAACGCGTCCAGGTAACGCTGAACACGAGAGAAGGCGAGGCACTGCTGAAACTTAAACTCTGATATTTTGAGGGCATTGATATGCAATGTGAAAATTCCCAAGTGATAACATGGTAATCATTACATTGGAGTTTGACACGCTTGTGATACTAAGCGCGGTCAGTTTTACGATTATGTTTTGATTTTGTTATGATCACATATTAGAATAGACTTGCACTGTGCATGTGTGATGTGTTTAACAAATGTGCAGGCCAAGTCAAAGCCAACATGTATGTCAGTGTGTGACTTGAAAACACGTTTCAAAATGTTACCCTTAATGATCCCCACAAGAGGAAGGGCACACTCACGGGCTTGTGAGAAGAAAAGACAATCACGACTCCCCTGTTTCCCAGAAAGAAGCGATGCTTCAGACCAAAGAATACTTCAGCCCATCAAAACCTCAGAAAACAGAGGCAGGTTCAGTTCAGGTGATTCAGCCTGAACACCAGCTTTAGGAAACCAAGAGAAGGAGAGCGAAAAATGATTCTTTTGTGTCTCACAAAAACAGTCAACTCTGTTAATGAATCCTATTTCGGAGGAAATGTGTTCTGCGTTGTGCTGAGGGCGAGGGCTGAGGGTGGGTTGTGGGGAAGGCAGTCAGGGTGGTAGCGGTACGTTACAATCCATAATTGCCACTCTCTGCCCTGTCATCGGGCAGCTGTTGGCAACACAATTAAACGCCTTGCCAGGGACGAAGGCGGGCACCGGGCGGGCAAATCTGGCGGTGCCGGAGGAGAGGAGCAGGGACTCGGCTGGAGATGAACAGATTCTGCGGAGGACGGATGGTAGG
>OMKP01060360.1:1507-14386 GCA_900302375.1 Bathygadus melanobranchus | reverse complement strand
GAGCAAAGATCATCTGAAATGCAGCTACTGTAAATCCCTGCGTGGAGCTGCAGGATGAATTATGCATCACGCGTGGATCACATATGAATGCAGATGTTGTACACGAGCATGTTTACATGTTCGTCAGCAGGGTTTCACTTTCAACTAGCTGTTTGTGAGTGAGTCTCTAGAACTCTCTGTCTGTTCATTTCAGTTGAATCTGTGGCTGTGTGTGCAATGCACACATACATCCATGAAACGTCATTGGTTAATCATGTTGTTAGCTTATTTACAATAAAGTAAATGCATGATTAGCAGTAGCACAGTAGTGACAGACTTGTGCTCCATGTGGTCATGTGGATGAATATATGACAATATGTGAGATTCCTCCCTGTCAGTGTGGCTTGCTTCTATTCCAGTTCTAGCAATTATGTTCCTTCAGGTTGAAGTTTTATCTGGATGAACTTAAGACGTGCACACTTTGATATGTAAAACAGGCGAGCATGTGCGCAAACAACCCACAAACATACACACACTACATATGGATATGAATATCAAAAGGTATCTTAACGAATCCATTGCACTTCCTAACCTCTGTTAACATATCTCCACTGACCACATGTTGCAACGTTAAATCCATTAGAATCACACTATGAAAAAATGACATGTAAAAATATCCGCCAAACATCTGCACACTGCAACATTGGATCTGACCCCATTTTGCATCCGTACGGTTTTCATCCCTGGAGTGGGCAGCATTCTTTTCTGTTTATTTGGACTTAACATTTGGCTCTCGTTCTCCAGTGTTAATTGACCACTGTGGACCGTGCTAAATTAACATAAATTAACCTTGACATGGTGACGCATGCCCACAGCAGATCGCATCTCCCTCGCCACAGATAGGGGAGGATTTTTGATCTGGGAATTGTTTGCTTCAGTTCAGACATGCTCATCTGGCCTCTTAGAACAAGCAGTGCATTTCAAATGTAAGACCAAATCAGCTTTCACAGCATGTACCTGGGATTGCCGCATCGCATGCTACACATAAATATCAGAGAGAGAGACAAAAAACCCACAGCTTCACCACTTACCATTGTGGATTATGGGCGGGTTTGTGCAAATATCGAAATGTCAACCACGCATAAACACTTTCCAATTAGACCCCAGGCTGGAAGCAGCTGGAGGGGTCAGCCTTTCAAATCCCTGTGGCCCTGGAGACGGGCTGTCCGAGTGACATGCAAAACAGACACGCGGACACGTGTGTGTGAGTGTGTGAGTGTCGGCGTGTTGGTGTGTATGTAACATGTTGATGTGCTGCAGACAAATATGCACACACTGACAAAAAAAAACTAAACCCACGCCAAAATTCGAAAGTGCTTGAAGAATTGATTTTGTTTTATAGAAATTGCTCACGGTGAATAAAACCAGAGATGAGATGTATGCTATGTTGTCAGTTCTCAATGTGAATGAAAATCAAATCAAGGCTGTGATGTCATATATATACTACGTGTGTGTGTACACCGTATGTGTGTGTGTGTGTGTGTGTGCGTGTGTTCCACTGTTGCTCAGCTCATGTCATTACCCAAACACCAGATGATGGTCATTTGCGCCTTGCTGGTGCAACAGGCGTCTCTGGCCCTCTCCTAATTACACCCTGAGGACTGGAGGGGCCAACCGATCCACGGGAGCCTGTTCTGGATGGATCCTCTACGCTGTCCGACAGGGTAGCTGTGGCCTACGTGCCAGTCAGCCATGTGGCCTGCCTGCCATCGTCCTTGGGTCTGAACGAGCCAGAATTCCATCCCCTCCCCCGGTCTCTTTCCGGAGGACAGGTGGGAGTTGTACTGAAATAGCCCGGTTGCCCTGCTGCAGTTTGTTTGCCTCTCGTTAGCATTCGTCCATCTTGAAGACACGCGCAAGAGGCTGTCCCCGACTGATTTTTGAATAGTTAGCCCCTTAAGATAAGGTCTTTTAGCCTGTGTTTCGACAGGCTAATTGCCGGGGTTATTAGCATAAAGAGCACCTCCCTATGCACTGGACAGGGAGGAAGCAGTCCCTGCCCAATTATTACTGCCATGGTTACGGTCACACCATGTATCCCCGACCCCCCACCCCCCCACACACACACACCCAAAAAAACCCAGTTGTTATACTGCGGTCGGTGTCTTTTCGGGTCTTGTCGTCTTGCTCCAGGGCTGTATAACTGCAATTTATAGCTCCAACATATTCCAAGAGATAAACTAAAGCCATTGTTGCACTGGGTCTTTTCTCCTGCTCCGTTCGCTCACTAATTCCACCTCACATGTTTGACATATTTGTATCATTTATGTGGTTTTCCTCCCCCTCTGGTCTGGCAAATTATTCGCAGATCGTAAATCTGGCAGACATCCGCACTGTGCCAGTCTCTGGCGCTGTTTACCCCATGTTATGTGTTCTGCTTGATTTTTTTCTCTCCCCCTTTCTGACTTGCTGCAAATCTAATTTCTGTATCTCTTTCATTTCTTACCTCTGGCTCCGTTCGGACCGCTGGTGTTAATATGTGTATGGCGAGTGTCCAACGTGAGAAAACACATCCTCTACGACACACAACATAAAATGCACATTGGTGCCACCCCAGTGTAAATCTGCAAGTGCCAAGATAGTATTGCTGCACAAACATTTATGGGTGCCTTTCTTTCAGTACATTACATCCTAGCCCTCGTTCTACACTGACGGCTTCATAAGAAGCAGTTCCGCTGAATGGGACCACCAGCCATTAGTAAATGGACACTTTTTGCATGCAATGAAGTTTGCAATATTTCAATACCGAAATGAGTATGTGTGCAGAACCTCTAAGCACCCCATAAAAACGCTATGCCATCAAAACACAACACAGAGAGACATATTTCAATAAGGTACTGTATGAAGTAATTACATTTCAAACAATCTCCTTTCAGTTGTCTGTGTTGCCACTGAGAGGGGTGGGCGAGGACAGGGCTCTGATGTAGATAGGGTACTGAGGGAGAAGATATTTTCAACACTCGGGCAATTGCATTACAGCGTCGGCCACAAGGTTCAACCCGAGGCAGGCTGTAAATTATTTGTTCTGCGGAGGGCGCTGAGAGTGAAGATATTCGCCGCTGTGATTAAACTGATATCCACGGCCCGATATTGTGATCTAATAACAGCACATGTGTATTATTTATAGGTGGGAAAGGGGGCCACCGGCCGTTTATTAGGCGTAACAAGGGGAAGATGGAATACAAAAGGAGCGACAGAAGACGAGGAGGGGATGGACATCAAGACTCCACTCTGAGGGGGGAGGAGAGCAGATCACACACTTAGACCTTTCAGCCTTCTCCCTCTCTGTCTCTCTCTCTGTCTCTCTCCCTCTCTGTCTCTCTCTCTTTCCTAAGGGTGCTTTAAGGTGCTGGCCCCATGCCACATCAGATATGGGTGAGCACTTCTCCTGTTCCTCCTGTAGACACGCTCAACATACAAATTATTCACCACACCAACACCCGCCCTGTCCCCACCTCACCTCCCCGGCAACAACCAGGGCAGGTAAAGTCCTTTGTCAGGTGTTTCCACGCTGTGGGCCATAGGTGATAATAAGAGGAGGTAGACATAAACCCAGAGCATTAACAACGGGTGCGGCTGCTGTCGTGTGAGCTATATAGCTCAGGGAAGCGCTCTGTGGCTGTGTGTGCAACGCACTTATGTATATTTATCATCGCTGACATTCAAATAGGAATGAATTAACATTGTTAATTTTCTCGACTCTGGGTTTAAATTACAAGTTTCCCTGCACAATAGTCTTATGGCGATCTGGCAGTACTTAAAGCGGGAATCTCTTAACAGCTCTGACTGCGGCTCGTCTCGTTTGCAAGTATAATGTCCATAACAGCACACATTTGGCGCAGTCATTTTGCGTTTCAGTGTCTGCAGATTCGGATGAACGACGTCTTTCGGTTTAACGCTCTTTAAAAGGCATCAGGAAGTTAGTTTCAAATGCACGGCGTTAAAACCAGAGCATTAAGGAGCTTTTGTTTATCAGTCTGCAGGGGACTGAAAAGGGGGTTGTCGCTTGAAAAATGGGAAAAGTGAGTGAGAATAAATTAACTGGCAGTCTGTCTTGTCTGACGTTGCTGAATGTTAACAACACAGATGTCACGGCGTGTTTACTTACATTTACGCCAGACAAGTAATATAATTACCTTCCCAAACGCAACAGAGCAGAATGCCGCTGCATGCATGTTAATTAATCCATACTAAATTCCTGCGCGGATATTCGGTCGTTTTGTAATATTTGTCGGCAGCCTACCTGTGCATCCTTGGGCAACGTACGGAACCATTTAACATGCGGTATGTATCTAAAAATCAACAACAACAACAACACCAACACTCAAACTCGCTTTGGATAAAAGTGTCTGTTGAACTACTAAATAGTAGTAAATAGTGAGCCTTTGTGTTCACTTTCAGCGTATACCGTTCACATAATACAGACTGTCACACACCACCAGATAAGACAAGCCAGTCTGGACATAAAAGGCTGAAAGCGTCCAAATAAGGCAAAGGACAATACGTCTCCATGACACCCACTGGGATGGTCTGTGGTTGGTCTGCCTGGGATTCATTTCTCAAACCATCTTGATCCCTACACGTCTCGGTATCCTTTAGCTCTGTGTTCTCTTCAATTTATCTGTTTCAATATCCTCTGTGCTGATGAATCTGGGAGCGTGGCGGTCACCTGGTGTTTAAATCCCAGCCCGGTGCATTATGGGCCGCTCGGAGCGCACCGATGGAGGGGAGAGATAGAGCACAGAGGACAAAGAGAAGACACGACCACCTGGCTTCACTGTGTGCTGGGACCGTGTGCGTGTGTGTGCGTGTGTGTGTGTGTGTGCGTGTGTGTGCGTGTGTGCATGCGTGTGTGTGTGTGCGTGTGTCTGTTTATAAGTGTCTGTGTGTGCGTGTGTTTATATGTATGCGTTTCTATGTGTGTGTGTGTGTGTGCATGAATAAGTATCTGTGTGTGTGTGTGTTTATATGTATGTGTTTCTAGTGTGTGAGTGTGTGTGTCTGTCTGTGTGTGCACATATGTGTGTGTTTTTTAGCGTGTGTGTGTGTGCGTGCGCTTCTACGCGTGCACGTGTATCTCTACGGGGAGTTGCAACACCTAACCCGCGGTGGGGGGTCGCCGGCCCCTGACCGTATGGCAGAGTCGCGGTCGGCCAGTGCCTCCATTTTGGCTCCTTCATTCATGCCGCCCCAATCCCTCCCAGAGCAGCAAATCCTGTCTGATAAGAGCCGACAGCCATCGCTCTATTTCATCCAGCTAGACTTGCAGGCTTTCCTGGGGGACGGGGGGAGGGGGGGTAGGGATTACGGCAAAAGGAGTGGGTGACAGGCCTATCTCCGGGCTTTGTGGTCGCGGCAGGGCTTATCGGACCAGCTCTGATGTCTCTTCACTGATGCATTAGTGGCGGAGGCAGGGGGCGGTAGGGAGCCGTATTCATATGAGGCGACTCCTGGGGTGAGGGGGAGGGAGCGCGTGCGGTGATGACCAACCACAGTGGATGAAGACACGGCCGCCTCACTTTGACCGGACAGCATCGTCGCTGCACAGAGTCGTATATGCACAGAGTATTTTGAGTATGGTGTCTTTCATTTCCGCCGGGGATTCAAACATTTACATTTACATTTAGAGCATTTGGCAGACGCTTTTATCCAAAGCGACTTACAAAAAAGTAACACATTTGTCGAAAACACTTGGCGATGATTCTCGTAGATTGTTGTTAAAATTATGTTACAAAATTCGTAGCAATTGCCAGGAAGTAATTGTTTAGCTTTTAGCGCTACGTTCAACAATCTGGATGAATTTGATTAAGAATTTGATTACGATGATTATGATTATGGTGGCTATATTACAGAAGGAGCATTCATCCATTATAATTACACACTAAAATGTCTCTATTAAAAACACCTAACCTAGTTTTAACCAAACCTCCACTCCACTGCTAAACTATACAGTAATAACAGCATCTCTGATTGTAAACTCTGAGTGTGTACTCCAGGAGAAAGGATAAGTATCTCATTTAGAATAATTAATTCACATTGAAATGCTGGAAGCCTTATATTTGCCCTTATTAACTTCAATAGCAATACAAAAATATCAGCAACTTTACAAGTTAGCACCTTGATTCAGTACCTTTTTCAACATGCAAATATACATATTTATTAGTCCCAGTCTTTCGATGGAACCTGTGATCCATAGGCTTGTAAACACAAAAGCAATTTTGAATGTGCTCTTCCAATAAATAGCCAATTAGTAGTAAAAGAGGCAGAATTGAATGAGAAACATCCATTACTTTGTCTCCCCCATCCAACACTCTGCATCGTGCTGGAAAAACACCACATGCATCATTATTCTTGTCCTCCATCCTTTTCATTAATGTTGCAACACAGAGATTTGGACGTGCGTCCTCCTAATAAACGTTTCCCGACTACGTTTCTCGGGTAAATGAATCAACGTCTTGGCAAGTGGAGACTCATCAGAGTTGTAGTAGCTTAATAACTACGCCTGGTTTCTTCATGGTGCTGCTGCTGTATTAGCATTTGGACCTGCGCTTTAACTGACTGGTGAATTATGGCGTATCGTTCACCGCGGGCTGGGTGAAACGTGAGGCTGGCACCAGGTTCAAAACCGAGCAGAAAAAAAACAAAATGTCCGTTCCTTTTTCCCGAAACGGTCACGGTCCAACAAACGGTAACCCATGCAATCCATCAGGCGCACTTGAAAGAGAGGGGAGAAGTTCCGCACGTCGGGAGGCATTGTTAAAAATCGGCTATTTCCGATAATGAGACGACCCATTCCTCTTCATTCCGCTGAGCTGTTCATTCATAAGAGGGCAAAGCAGGCGTTTCCCCATTCGTTTAACACTGCTTATTCAAAGAAATGGCGGCCAAACAGGAAAAGTGTCCAGCGAATATGTACTCGATTAGTGTGTGTGTGTGTCTGTGCGTGTGTGTGCGTGTGTGTGCGTGTGTGTGTGTGTGTGTGTGAATGGAGTGGGAGTCTTGATTAAAAACACAAGGTTCACCACGCTTCAGTTGAGCGCAGGGATGAGTGCACAGCTAACAGCCCCCCGTCAGTCACTATCCTGCATCAATTGTACTTCCTCCAATTACACCCAGAGCTCCGCCCCATTACCCATAAATGGCCAATCGCTTTTAATGCCAGTGTCTCCTGTCAGGTGTGAAAGAGATACAGTCCAGCGTTAAATGAGTCAAAAAATATGATTTCATCTTCTCAGTTCACCTTCAATTCTCCATTTCATTGTGGAGATATAGTGTGATTGCCACGATAGTTACCAAGATATTTTTCATTTGCTGATCGCTGAAATAGAGATATCATGTATCATGTAGGTCAAAGGATGCATGCCTGGAGGAAAATGATTGGCTCATGAATTCATAAATGTATTCAATCAGATGTTAAATGATATAGCGTGATGCCTACAGCAAGAACTTGTGGATTGGTAAAAAAATCACCACTCCCTATTACAATCAATTACATCAGCTTGATAAACACACATTATGCTTCTCACGCAACCAAGTCTTGTTTTTTAACCAAGATGATCTCACATTTACTTCACACAGCAAGAGAAAATATTAGATGTGTTGATGGTTGGAGAAATCGTTTATGTGGCTCGGATGTTCAACTCACAACCGGAAAGTTCTGGGTTTGATCCCCAACCTTACTTGTAGGTATGCATGAGCAAGATGCCTAACCCCTGATGGCATCTTACTATAATTAGAGGGATATCTGTGGGTATGTGTGTATGTTCCGAACGGGCACACTCCTAACGGGCACACGACTAATGTATCTGAATTCACTGCAAGTCTCCCCGGATACAATCGCCAGCCACATGACTAGATAGTGAAGTACAGTGAAGCAATAGAAGATAGTGGCAATACTCTCCCCCACTACTTAACCCATAAAGATGATCCAAGTTTAGCCATGATCCTGTTCAGCAAGCCCATTGCTAGTGTGTGAAGTATCCCATTTAGGCGTAATTCGTTGACATTTAACTCTAAAGGACAGAAACACGTTTCAGTGTATACCTCAATGATGGGAAACGGTGTGACAGCTGCCCAGTATCACCTGGAACGCACACTACATTAGAATGACTGATGGGGAACTTCTCTTGACAGCCTTGCTCAAATGTGGCCGAAGGCCGCGAATACAAAACGATTCAGCAGAACCGCGTTAAGTATCTTAAAGGGCACTCGTCATAGTGTGGGCGAGGGAGCGCTTTTAGAACGCCTTTTAAACCTGTTGGCTTCTGCCTTCTTCAGGGTCACGCCTTCACCTCCGCTAAAGGTCACGGGTGACCATGATGGATGTGCGCTGTTGTGGGTTTCATTTAAAATAAAGAGCAATAAACGTGAAGCTCACGCTTGTGGCGTGGCGGATGATGAAGGAGCCATTAGTTAAGCAAAGGTCGCCGGGCCCCTCCCCTGGCAGTGACTGTCACCGTGCCATCTCATACGGGGCTGACAAGGGGGCCAGGGGCCCCAGGAGGACCGCGGAGGGGCAGGTGACTAACCTGCTGGTGTTTAAACTAGCTGTTTGAACGATACAACAGAGAAGCATCGTTATTTTAATAAACCCCATTGTTTGGAATTTTGTGTTTGCTTTAACCTCGACGACACAAAAAAATGATTATCATTTTGCAAGGGGAGTAATACAATTAACGTCGTCATTGTAATTCCACAATACCTGATTCTGCAGCGATCCACACTAATGGCATTTAAGAGGTTCCGTGGGCCAACAATGTGACAGCATGATCCATTTGGCCGACGATCTAAACTAATGACTCCTATCAAATGTGATTTTAGTTTTCTGAGATGGTTATCCCGCCGAAGCCCAATTTATTTAGCGTCACCTATTAAACACGGGCGTTTGGCAGAGACACATGGCCAGCGGAGAGCTCGCGGCTATTAGCTGTGATTGCGCCGTGATTGGCCAGTGATGGAGACATCTCATGTCTGCTTCCAATTGACTGCCGGGTATCTACTGCTGCTGTTTGCCATTATGAGAAGGTGATGAACAGCAGAGCTCTCAACGCGTCAGAGACACAGCGCAAAGACAGGAAGATGAAACTATGTTGGAGCGGCCTGTTAAAAGTTAAAATACGACCGTAGGGGAAGGCCTTTAGTGTAGCCTTAGTGTTTGTAATTACAGCCAATGAACGGGCGGTCGTATAATATGATTGCCTTTGTTTGCTTATTTACCCATCGTTTTATGCTTCATCAATAGGGGATTATTTCAGGAGTTTATCTCATTAATGGGTTTAAAATGGCCGCGTGTCTGTTTGCGTTTAGTGTTATGTATGCTACGTTATGTATGTTATGTTTGTACACACGCTGCTACACATATTCCCATATACAGGGCGCTACGTCATCAGTTAATATGAAATGATTAATGAGTAATCCTTCATTAAAGTCACAAATCATTCCACTTCAAGGTTAAGGTGTTCCTTTCTGTTTTTGCAGCCTTGTTGTTACAATTTAAAACTATCCCACTCTATGTAGAAATATGACTCTTTAATGTGTGTGTGTGCGTGTGTTTTTATGACGTTTCGATCTCGTTTATTGAAGGGCTAAATGCAACATTATTATCTGAACTCATATATCCCGCCCTGTTAAAGTCAGTGAGAGTGATACATTTATGTAGTATACTTTACAACCATAAGCAACAGGTATATTAGATTTGTCATTGTGATGTATTTAATGCATCTTCTACAGTTTTGGTACCATTAGGATGGTAGGATGACCTCCTGTGCCACCTCATCTATTGGCTCAGTCTGAGAAGAAATACAGTTTTTATAGTTTTCATAATTAAGCATGTGGCTTGTCAAGTTGGATGGAAGTGGCTTTCATTGGTCCAGGTGGTGTGGGACCACTATGGCATGCGGTGAAGAGATTGAAGAGGCCATTTCTCCAAGTTCCTCACTGTTTAAATCCAGAAATCTGTTACAGGACACCGTGCTGCACTGGTGCTTAGAGATGACACACTTACACAATTAAGGCTACATAGCATGCTAGGCTAGCATATAAGGCTAGGACTACTAGCCGATTCCAAATTGAAGGAGTCCATTCACTTAACACTAGTCTCATTTGTAAGGTTGCATTCTAAAGTGTAATTGACAATATAAGAGCTTAATGGGTTTAAAATACATTTCCCTTCATTTGAAACAAAATGGGACTGGACTAGTCCAGCATATGGCTTGCTGGGAGCTGTACATTACAGCAGGTTAGACTGGCTCCTGGCATCGGTCACAGCGGTAGGAGCTTGATGGACTGGCGGTTTCAATCCTTTATAGGTCAGAGGTGTCAGCTCAGTACAAACATCAACAGCCGGAGCAGAACAAAGCAATGTTTACCTGGATAATGTGTACAATGTTTACCTGGCCAAGTACCGCTTCTGCTTCACGCACTGATATTTGTCCTCCAAACACAGGGCTCCATGATATGTAACATGCCTATTAAACTATGCCTACAACACCGTGCGTTTTTTTTATACATCAAACACATGTAAACAATAATCAAAGGACCGTCAGACGTCCATTCATCAGCCAGACATTTATTGCGGGATGATTGCATGCACCCGCTGTCAAAGACGAAATCCCCATTCATTCGCCCTTTCAGTTTAACTTTCATTGAACTTCCACTGATGGCTTTTAAAACCCACAGCGCTCGCGAGTACACACACCAGGGCCTCTTATCAGCATACCGTTCATTTGCATCCATAATTATTACAGCCGCTTCAGGAGCCATTTGCTAAAAAGGCCTTATGCAGAAACGCAATTAGCGGTAATTAAAACCTAAGCCTGCTCCGAATGGGGAGCCGCGGTGCTGGAGCGTCGTTTACGAAAACCCAAATTGAATGTAACGACGTCCCTGCACAGTGCGAGGCAGCCCTGAGATGGAGTGGCGGAAGTCCCCTGTCTAATGTTGAAATAGGGCCGACATGCTCCGTTCTGAGGTCACGATGCTTCATGCTGGAAACCTACCAGCTGCTGTGGCTAATCTTTATTAGCTAGCATTATTGGATATTTCCTACACTTGTACAACCATTACGCTGCTCATTTAGGCCTATTCAAATGATGAGAAATAAGAATGACTATTTCTTCCCTTGGAAGATGGTCTGAAAATGTTCGAATATAGAATCCAATTAGCATGAGTCGTGGCCTGCTGTATACGTTGCTCTGAAGGTTATGTGGAAGTGAGTCACTGCAACGTGTGTGTGCACATGTGTCCTGTGTGTGTGCGCGTGTGTGTGTGGTGTGTGTGTGTGTGTGTGGGGGGGTGGGTGGATGCATTGTTTCTGGTTTGGCAACGGTGGTAATGCTTTCCACTTTAATACAAGGTGATTCACCGTCATCCGCTTCCCCTTTTAAACAAAATAAGATGAATTAAATATCCCGCCCATCAGTCTAAACTTTCATGTCTGACTCCAGTAAATGTTTAAACAATGTGACTGGGGACTCGTATATCAACTCCTGGTATAAATGTGATTGCAATAAGCAAAACAGGATTACTGTTATTGTAAAAACCATAGAGCACAGGCAGTACTTGATAAATGACATTAAAAGTAGCTGTGGTGCCTTGCTGTACAATTTGACTAAGTCTTTCCCATAAGGCTTCAAAGGGAGGCAGCTAGTTAAAAAGCTAATAAACTTCAAAGTGATTTCTTTATGTAAACAATATGGGCCTCTGATGGCTCTTACTGGGGAAGACGTTCTTCTTAATTAACTGCACACTTGTACGAGATCCGCTTCCTAATGGAAACTCCTTTGTTGCCTACAATAGGTTTGGATGTCACTGCATACTTACGATCCAACACACACACACACACACACACACACACACACAGTATATACAGTACATACATACATACATATACAGTGATGCAAATACACATCAATACATTACACATGCAGACAAGCACGTACACACACGCTATTAGCACGCAAATGATTTTAGACGTGCACGAGAGTGCAAGCCCATACACATTAAATATGGATAGCAGCACAGGAAGTCACCGCAAGACCGTAATCTCTGAGGATTCAAATGGCTCCATCATCAAACACCAATCATATCCATGACTTAAGGGAACACAAACACACACACACACACACACACACGCACGCACACGCACACGCAAACATCACGCACACCATTATCTGAACGTGTGATATGCACACGCAGCATATGTGTGATTAGACACATACGAGAAACCTAAGATGTCACTGAAACACTAAGTGAGAATATTAATCTATGCAAATCCCTGCTGAGTGAACACTGTGAAATCACATTTCAAGTTCTATGTTAATGTCATTCACGGGTGAGAGCGGTATTGGAGAAAAAAATGACATATATGTTTCTCTATTTCTTCAAATGTGCCCTGAACATCGCAAAGGACAAATTGATCTCGGTACGTGTTTCATTTCTTCATAGTTGATTGTCACCAGTGTTGCTTTTATGAGTTAGGAGACGGCTCATCTCACAAATCGGACGTCAGATCACGTGTGTCAAACATAAGAACGCCCATTTGAGTTTTCAATTCGTTTTGGGCCGCATCTCTAACTCCATAATAATATTACCTCCTGTGGTATTCATTATTAAAAAAAAGTGTTAATGGGGAGTTTCACTTTCTTTCGCTTCAAATTTGTTTCGACCAATCATGTTCCTGGGGGCGGGGTCTCGACTGGACACAACCTGATCGGCGGAACCACGACAAACGTGATATGGCTGACCAGTGATCGGAAGGGAGCAAAAAACGATTTTTGAGCGATTTAAGATTTTTGAGATTAGGAGACGACCGACACACAGAGAACATTACAGCTCTTATAT
>OMKP01060276.1:4139-14698 GCA_900302375.1 Bathygadus melanobranchus | reverse complement strand
TGTCTTTTAATTTCCTGGCCTGCTATCGTTTTACAGTGGAATCGTCAAATGGATTACTGCACTAATAAAGAATGATTTACACAATACAGAGGCCCTTCTGGACAGACACACACACACACACACCATGCACAATTAATCACACAAAGCACAAAGAAACAGAAGTCTGAACAGCCCTAGTTTGTGTTCGATTCCGGGGAAGATGCGCCACTTCTTTAAAGGCTCCACCGCTCCACACATAACACCAACATAGTTTGACTTGTAGCGGTCCCTCTAGACGACGCCAGGCATCAAGTTACAACACCATACTCACTTCAGCAGAGAGTGAAGGTTTTAAAATAATGGATTAACACATCGCCTTTCAATAAAGCACCGCCCAAGTGTTATCGGATCAGGGGAGAACAAGGTCTGAGACCTGCTCCCGCTGGTCCTGAATCAGGCCGAATACTGTGGATGCCCATTTATATCCAGGAGCATATTCATACTGCTGCACAGTGCAGAAAAGTGCATGGGATGCAGAGGCAGCTCTTTGTTTTCACATAATTGGTTGAAATTCATAATTTGACCTTCTTGTGTTCCGACGTTGCAATGCATTGCAGTTGTTCAGTTCAGTTCATCTTCGTCCCACCAGGGAAATCCACTGTGCAGCAGCAAGACACATTAGTAAAAGCAACAGAATAAGACAGGCAGATGGAAATCTTGAAAACACAATGATGCATAAAACGATGCTAATAAAATCCATAGCATAATGGATGAGAATAGATGACAGTGGGAGGACCGGTCGCGTTAACGGCATGAAGTGCAAAGTGTACAGAACAAAGTTCAGGGTTTTTTTTTTTTTTAGTGCGAGTGTGCAGTTTATCGCGGAGTTCATTTATTTGAAGACTTATATTCCCTTCCACTTCTTCAAAAGTGTGACTTTGATGCAGTGCGTTGCAGAATAGAGCCCCTGGCGAAGCTAAGTTTAAGTTGCATTAAATCCCGGTCCACCGCGCACATTTCCGACACAAAACAAACAGCACAGAGATACGAAATGGAAGAAATATCTCCCGGAATGGGCATAAAGATATCCCGGCCTCCTCTTTTGTATGAAGTGGTCCGTTTCACACTTTTTCGCACATGACTTTTGAGTGTCGAGCGCAGATCTAAATAGCGCCATTTGCCAAGCTGTACCGTCCAAATAATTACCATGGATGGGGACGTGACGGCAGGAGGCTCCAAGGGCCGGCGGGAGCTCGTGAAGGAAGCCAGCCATTTACTCCAATTGACACGAAGACAGCCCGGGCCTCCCTCAGGTCCTCCTCCCCGCTCCCTGAGATGCTGACTGTGGGGTACCGCTAATTAACGCCGTGAAGATGAGCTTCCTGCCAGGGTTGTCGCGGTTGATGCTCAGGTGTGTGCATGGGTTGTTGTGGTAGCTGGAGTCTGCCTGGCGCCATGCCAGTGTGGTTTTCTCCTCCACCCCCTCCCTCCCTCACCCTTTCGTAATTTCAATCGGACTGTTAGTCCTTGTACATCTGCACAAAACGCACAAACATACACTGTATGGCAGCAGGTAATAAATGAATGCCATTGGATAAAATGTCAAGGTAAATGTTTTTTTTGTGGTATTTTTCGCTGTAGTGCCTTTCATAGCGTGAATTCAGCTGTGCATTTCAATAGAGTTTCCTTAGTTCCCTCTGCTGCTTATTATTTGCTAAAGTGTAACTTGGGAGAGAAATGGTTTCTTTTTCAGCCCGGCTAATTGCCTTTACAAGGACTCAAACTAGCGGTGACTTGACCATGAAGGAGTGGAGAGAAGGTAATTACTGTGTGAAGGGATTTTCTTTTTTTTCCCTCTTTCCTTCACTGGGACAGAGGGGGGAAAAAAAATCAAGACAATGGGGACGCTATCAATATAGAGCAACTCTCCCTAAAACCTTTCCTCGCGCAATCTTTAATGAAGACCATAGCTTTTGGCTTAGATGGATGAGGCAGGGGCTCGGCGGGAGAGAGAGCGAGAGGCAGGTAGATGTTTGTTTTGCGCCGGACGGATATATTGGAGTCTGAGAGGAGACCCGTCGGCCAGGAAAGGCACATTAAGGCCGGGGTGATTAAGGAACAATGTTGATGGAAAACAAAGTGCTATTGACAAGGCTTTGTCCTCCGCCGGTCTCCCATGTGCCTCCATCCAGGCCTCTGGCTCATCTTCTCCAGGCTAAGCCACCCCGACTGGATTCGCTGAACCTCAGAGCGATTGATTGTTTTACAGCAATTTTCTATGCAAGGCTAGGCCAGGGCATCGATTTTCGTCTGGGGTTTTTTTTTTGCAGGCCAACTTCAGGAGTCGTGGTGTTAGGTTTTTATTACAGCGGATCATTACTCTCCCCCTCGTTTTATCTGGAGCGCGGTGATTAAGACCACAGTGCATAAATAATGTCCTGCGCGTCAGCCGTCTCATGGTTGATGTTTTGGTTCCCGCCTTTGCACGCTATCCTGTGTTATCTGCCCTGCCCTACTGCGCAAGAAAGATATTCACTTGTCACACGCACGCACGCACGCACGCACATACACACACGCACACACACTCGCACATGCACACGCACACGCACCCCCTCAATATTCACTCAAAAAGACTGTATGGCATAGCGAGGCAATGTGATGTTCAGGACTTGAAAGCCTATGCTCTTCCTCAGATGTGACATCAGCTCACTTACTCTCTCTCTCGCTCTCCCTCTCTCTCCTCTCGCGCTCTCTCTGTATCTCCCCCCCCCCCCCCCCCCCCCCCCCCCCCCCTTCTTTCATCATCAGCATCAGCCCATCTTTCGACACTACAGAAGGTGTTCCTCACACGCCTGTCACCTCTCCCCTCCTCCACTAGTGCCTTTCCGTTGCCTCTCTTGCCGCCTGGATCAGGCGCCTCTTAAGTCGGATACTCGCGCACTTTGTAGCCCTAACGCGCCAGGCGTTCGCGTCTCCTTGAAGCGGGTAAGTGGCGCCGGTAAGCGGCGCCTCGTTGTCTTTAAAGGTAGGACGCGGCGCCCGCTCACGTGCGATGGCGGTGGGCAGGCGACATCCGTGAAGATGGGGACGGAGGGGTTGTGGATGTGGACGAGGGCGCCATCTTAACACCACTACTGCTGGAGACCCAACGACTCGGAAAGCCGACTTTCCCCGCTGTGTGTCTGTCTGTCGTCGTCGGGAGGGGAAGGCGCGCGGCCCCCCGAGCGTGCTCCGTGACACCGTGTGTTCGTTTTATAGCCACTTTTACTGCTACCACTGCCTCTGTTTGAGGCTACGCCCAGAACTGCCGTTGTGCAGATTCCACAAGGATAGTCGGTGCCGGAAACCCAGCCTCCCAGCAGCACAGTGCTATGGTGTGGCCGCACACCTGTCATGTAGAGCATCTCTGTGTGTGTCTCTCTCTCTCTCTCTCTCTCTCTTTCTTTCTCTTTCTCTCTCTCTCTCTATATATGTTATTTCTCCTGAGCTTGAAGCATAATGTATTCCCTACTGAGGCAGTATCGCTATGTAAACACATTGGTATGTGGGCTCAGCACCAGCTCTGTGCTGAACTCCCACATGCCTGCTTAGGAGCTACTTGGCCAGGGCTCAGAGAGACCGTGTTCCATACCTATGGCTGGAGGTGCTGGTTGGCACTAAATAAATAAATACATAAGAAAATACAATAAATATGAATAATAATAATGTTGAAAAATGTGTTCATATGTATCCTGTGCATGCGTGGGGTATGCCCATATGGGAGTTAGTTTGCTCAACTTTATATTGGTTTATGTTGCAAATGTGCTGACAAAGTGGTAGAGATGCTATTAGTGCCTTTTATTTACATGTAAAAAAACAACAACCAACATAATTAGAATTGCTCGGATTAATCGGCGACAGATCGGACTCGGATGATATTTGTTCTGAAAAATCTAAACTAAGAAAAGTCAAATGCAAATATCTCGCAAATGACACCAAATTCCGTTAGCTAACATACAAGTCTGTACAGAATGTGAGATAATACAGCCATACCCTGGCCTTGGACTCCTAACATGATACCTAGACCTTTAGACTCCTAACCTGATACATAAGCGTTAGCATTTCTGTCTTCATACCAAAACAACCTCAACAATCTTTAATGATCTACATATTTTTATATACATGCATTAACCTTTATTGAGTTCAAATTGTAGTTTTCAGATAGTGTATTGAGTTAACAATGCTTTCTGTTGTGCATGAGATAATACATCCATACCCTGGTCTAAACCCAACCCAACCAAACCTAGACCCTTGGACTCCTAACATAATACCTAGACCCTTGGACTCCTAAAATGATACCTAGACCCTTAGACTCCTAACATAATACGTAAGCGTTAGCATTTCTATCTTCTATCTTCACACCAAAACAACCTCAACAATCTTTACTTTCCACACAACAATCTTTAATGATCTACATATTTTTATATACATGCATTAACCTTTATTGAGTTCAAATTGTAGTTTTCAGATAGTATATTGAGTTGAACAATGCTTTCCGTTGTGCATGTAGCATCGTACAAAACGCAAAGCCACCAGCTATGCCGCCCACATACCTTGTAACCGGGACTGTAGCTGGATACTAGTAGCCCTCGCGGGCACCAACCCACAACATCTGACCCCATGCAAGACACAGCCCTGCAGGCAGCGGCACAGGGGTGTATGAAACGCAGAACTAACTGACACAGCTCAGCACAAACTCGACGGGATCCGCAATTACTTTAAGCCCGATTGTGTCTATAATGATGATAAAATGTCTCGTGCACATGTTCTGTTGCAACCGCGATTACACCGCGGCTCTGCCACGTCCTGCAATTTGGAGCAAGGCAAGTAAACTTGATACCCATGCCTTTCAGAAGTAATTGGCTCAGCTATTTCTGTGCTTTACAATAGGCGGGCGCCTTGTTTTCTGTTCATATTTTTGGAAATGTTTCAACTGCAGTTTAATTGGGGGAGTCAAATAAAGAGACACATTTATTTATTATGTTAGTATTGGATCAACATACTGGTGAACCCCCTCTCAGCTGTGTGCTCAAACCCATGTCGGTACTCGATACACATCTGGATTTCTGACAGTCTAGCTACAGGCAGCCAACATCTGTTGTTGTTTTTGTCTTCAATTAGGTTACATGCAGTGTACATGTAACCTAATTGAAGACCGCAATGTCTGCGATTGCTGTACACCATGTACAGTAATCACAGACACGAACAAGGCTGTGTATTGTGTGTTTCTCTCAGTAGTCCCTTTAGCACATAAACAACATTACCTGAGTTTAAACACTCGGGTTGGTCCCGGTACTCTCCGTATAAAACAGAATGAAAGGAAAAGATCCTCTCGAGGACATTGTTACTGAATAAAGAGGCTCCCCCGTGGACGGCCGAGTTTGCTACAGGTGCTGTGTGGGCAGAGTCAAACTAGAAAGAAGAAGAACTTGTAGACACTGTAAGACGAGGGCTGACTCCTACCCAACTGCACCGTGAAAACATTTAAGTAATGTTAAACTAGAGAAGTATGAAAGTCACAGAGAGGCCCGAGAATCGCAGCATAGTTTCCGGGTTAACGTGAATCAAGGAACACGTCGTCGACGCACGCTCCTTTTAATCGAGGCGAATGTAATCGCGTCGAACCTTTGCCCCTTATGACGGCAGAACGTCGTCCTGGGAGAAGGTACGGCAACAGGGGAAACTCGGTTGGAAGACGTGTCACTTTCTGGTTTCGGTGCGTGGCTCTCACCTACAGAGTCAGCGTGGCTCTAGTGGCCTTTTCAGTTTGGTGTCCTACACGGCCGTTGCAGATGTAGCAGAAGCAGGGTTCCATATCCGTGGTATTATCCTCTCCCCGTGTAAAACCACGGCTCCTGTCGAGGCCTAATCCCCAGCACGCGGGGAGAAGGGCAGACATTTTTAGATTTATTAGTTTCACCTCATTTTTTTTGCGCAAAGCTTAGGGGAGCCCTAGGAATGCAGCTCATGCCACACCGAGATCAGTATGTGCGCAACGCTCACAGACAAAATAGGATTTCGCCTGGTTAAGTAATAGAGCAAGAATGGAGACAGAGAGAAAGAGAGGCGTAGAGAAGGCTGGGGAGGGAGGGAGACAGATAGAGAGACAAGGAAGGAGGGAGGGAGGATGGGATGGGATGAGGGAAAAAAAAAAGTAACGTCACGACTTAAGAAACGTTCCATTGTCGGCAGCTTTGCTTCATTATCAGGCGAACGTATTATTCCCTGAAGTAATGCTAACATTAAATGAGGCTTTTTTAATATGCCGGTCAGACACGAGGCTGTTGGCCATTTGAGCTTGGAAGGAAACAGACACAGGGGAGGAAGCAAAGCAGCTCAAACTTTGGTGAGGGATTTTCTGCCCCGCTGAATCTAGTTATTCCTCTGAAGAGGATAGAGTGGGGTTCAGCATTTTTCTC
The DNA here is from genome assembly GCA_900302375.1 of Bathygadus melanobranchus. Lineage (NCBI taxonomy): Eukaryota > Metazoa > Chordata > Actinopteri > Gadiformes > Macrouridae > Bathygadus > Bathygadus melanobranchus. The sequence goes on along the minus strand of OMKP01060276.1, from coordinate 8,261 downwards.
AGTTTCTTTTGATTACTGTCTATCGTGTTTTGTTATGTTCAGCCAACGGTGGCACCGTGCCATTTCTCTCCAGGTTCAATAAATACTTCCTCGAAGGATATTATTCTCAGGCAGAGGGCCAGGCCGGGTCCAGGGATGGAGGTTTTTTATTAGAAAACATGAATCTTGTCAGCGGGATGGCTAAGGAATATAGATGGTCTGCGGTGTGGAAGGTTGGGTGGCATTTCCAGATAAAATTGAGCTTAATATTCAAAATTATCGCAGTGATATCTATGACATTCCCCGACTTGCTCCCAGCATGTATCGATCGCTTGCTGGTTGTGGGAAGCAGCCTAATGAATTAAATGACGGATGGATCTTTAAGATAACATAATTCTGTAAGGCCCAATCTCCGAGACTAAGATGGATGTTAGGATTATGGCAGTGTTTTTTTAAAGGTTTCATTTCATAGGTAAGTCAAGAAAAAAATGTAGATCTGTTTTCTAACAATAAATACTGCCATGTTTTGGTCAGTCGATCTGTTAGTGGTAACACGTCACATTCGCACTGAGGAAGTTTGTTTCAAATGATTTGCACATGTTGGATTCGTTCATTTTTAGAACAATGGTTTGATATAAATGGCTCTATGCCAATATATATATCATTTTATTTTATTTTTTTAATCATTCCTGGTGATCAAACTCTAATTTGCTCTAAAATACATGTGCAAGTTTGGTGTATTGTTACATACACCACACCCCGCAAATGTCTCCATCTTTCTGAGGGATGGCAATCATTTTATTTCTTTTTTTTTTAATCATTCCTGGTGATCAAACTCTTAATTTGCTCTAAAATACATGTTTGGTGTATTGTTACATACACCACACCCCGCAAATGTCTCTCGGAAAATTACAAGTTTGATCACCAGAAATCAATACGCCCACTCCTTCTCAGTCTGCCCTTGTAAAAAAGTAATTTTGACATACTGTAATGATCACACCACGTTCCCAAAGTAATAAAAGTTTATTTGCTCTGCGCGTCACCTCAATAGACATCAATTCCTTTTGACAAATTAATGGTTTGTTTGTCTGTTTGTGGGATGTCATGTGGGCACTGTGTGTAAATCATTATCACCGTTTCCCAGGCGATTAGAAAGTCCTGTGTTGTTAGAATTTGCCTAATTTCGGGAGCGTCTTCGCCTGTCTGCGCAGTCTGATATTGAAAGCTCTTCTTTTACGACACCTCACTCCCGAATTGGAGTCAATTAAGACTGTCTATGCTATTTGCTGGATGCTGGGTTTTTAATGATCTTTCACAAATTAAATAACCTTGGGCCATGGGCAGGATTAATTAGACAATAAAAAGCGCATCTCTTTATCTTACTTCAAGGCATTATGTGTTGATGGTTTCTAAGGATCAGATGAACATGTTTTAAGTGTGGGCCAGAACGAATAAAATGCCAGAAAGTATTCCAATTATTTACGAGTAAAAGTGGGACAGAGAGAAAACTTTTACATTACTGAGTGTAGCAACTTGATTAACAATTCAATCCAAAAATGACTGAGCATAAACATGTGCTAACCTAAATATCAATCAATTATCAATTCAACAACTCACGTGATCATTTTTTTTGCCTCGTCCCACCTCTCTGTGCTTTACAAGGATGAAGTATACTCTCATGGTTTATTATTAAAGAAGAAGCTGATTCCTACGCCGGCATACGTTCTTTCGTATGAAACATTTGTTAACGATCGGTAAAGACCGTCGAAACACATCCTCACATTTGATGTAACGTTACACCTTTTCAACTTTGGAGCCAATGAGCAAATATCTCCAGTCCATTGCATCACTGACTTCCTCCTCTCTGTGAAGGGCTGTTCAATTTGATAGAAAGGATTGGTGACATGAGTGAAGGATGAAGACATGAAAAAGGGGAATTGGCTGAGGAGTAGTCGTAGGAGGAGGAGGAGGAGGAGGAGGAGGAGGAGGCGGCATCACAGGGGAGCAGTGTGTGTGATAAGCAGGGGGATTAAAGCACTTGGTGTGTGCACCAATACAATTAACAGTAGTCACGGGAAAATCCTATTACAAAAGTGTCAGCGAATTAGGGAAAAAAAAAAGGGGAGGAATATGAAAAAGTGTCTGGCCCGTCTTTATTAGATTCTGTCACAGGGAACTAAGCAGATTTAAAACAGTGTGTATCAATCATAAGCAGTCCTGGGAGGTAGACCCCATTGCCTGTAAGTTGTGTCAGGGCACAGACCGACGGCGTGCCTCTCTGGTGTTTTAAATGCGTGCCACGCTCGGCTCAGATAGCAAACATCGCGCCAAGGTAAGGTGATTAACGGATACATCTCTCTCATGCCGTGTTCAATTACACAACCGGGCCTAGTCACTTTGGTTGAAAGGTAATGCATGAAGATCTCCATTGTAACGCATGAAGGTCTCCAGAGTTTTATATTTCAGCCGTCTTTCTAAAATTCCCTGTGTATTCGTTGTAATGTATTTCTCTCAATTCTTTATTCCTACTTTGGCACCTCATCGTCTCGTCTCTCCCTTCTTTCTTGCTCTTCCTTTGTGCTTTCCATCTCTGGCCTTGCATCACTCCCTTCATTCTCTTTAGACCTCCATCTTTTTTCTTTTTTTCTCCCCTTCCTTTTCTTCTCGTGTTTCTTGCAAGTGTGTGCTATAGAAGGTGTCCTCCATTAATATTTATCTGGCTCTGGGGCTGCAGGATTGAGCCCAGGGGAAAGGGGAGCCAGGCAGTAGACAGTGGGGACCTTGTCCTGGAAGACAAAGTAAATCATGCACAGATACGGTGTCCCTTCACCAAACCTAGTGGCTGTGTGGTAGAGCCGGGGCAATACGTCAATATATTATTGATATTGTGATAAGAGATGAGATATCGTCTGGGTGTTTTTTTTTTTTTAACATAATATTGTAATATAAGCTAAATGTTAGCTTTTATTATACAAAGGGTGGTGTTATTGCTTAGTTAGATCTAAGTAGTGCCTAAAAACTGTTTTCAACTTAGTACCTTCGAGTAATTAAGTGAAGTTATTAGGTCAAAGGTCAACTTGGTCAATATTGGCGAGCTGTGCTGTGTGAGTGACTCTGTGAGGCCTGGAGTTGCTTCTCATTACATACTGGAACTTTCTTCAGTTTGGGAGGTCATCCAATCAGTGACTCCTGCTGCTCTCCAGATCTTCAACTCTCGTTAATAAACAATAATTACCCTGCCATGATCTCAGATCTGTCTGTTATATTTAGAGAATGAGAGAGAATCTGAAGTCTGATAGCCCAGTAATCTGAAATCAGTAGCCCATTTTATATCTCTATTGCCATATTTATTTTACATCTCTATTGCCCCTGTTTTACCACCAGGTGTGAGTGTGATTAGCCATTACAAAATCGTCATGTGACAACCCCCCTAGTGACATCGCAATTGGGAGTGTCCACCCAGATGTAGGGTGACTAGACCAGTCTACCAGCCTACCCAGTGGACCGTACCAGCTGGTAGGCGTATCTATCCATCATACATCTGGGTGCACACTCACACTTGTGACGTCACTAGGGGGGTTTGTCACATGACAATTTTGAAACGGCTAATCACAATAGGGGCCCTTCAATATTCTGTATGCTACCACGACTCAATGAGAGAGTAAAAATGAATAATACAATTGTGGATCAAGAATATAAGTACTTTTTTAATTGTTCTCGCATATTCACTTGATGATGAATTAAGTTGTATGTTTGAAAAGACGCTTGCTGTTTATAAACTTACTATTGTGACCATACTTATGATTTATTACAAGTATTAGTGGTCGATACTTTTTGTGTAATGCGTTAGTTGGCTGCGAGTTTTGTGTATATACATGTATAAATATCTCTTAGTGAACTTGGGGGGGCGCCTGGCGAAGCAGTCTCGAGGGAGGCATAGCTTAAAAGTTGTGTTAAGAGTTGTGAGTTAAAACCCCCGTGGTTGGTTAATTAGGTGTCTGCCTCGCACCCCAGAGCTGCTGCCACCCTTCCCGCCAAGGTTCTCCCAACGCTGCCAGGCGAGCGGAAGCGGCCTCGCAACTCTCGTTAACGGCCTCTTCACTGTGAGGACTTAGTTATTAATCGCATCACAGCAAAACTCCC
>OMKP01060231.1:7699-15199 GCA_900302375.1 Bathygadus melanobranchus | reverse complement strand
ACACATAGGTGTTGTATCCAACTGTGTTTCCTGGGAATAGAAATACTACAAATAATAATACTTAACAATTTTATTTGGATGTGTTGAAGTTATAGAGCTCAATCGTAATTGTCTTAAACGGTAGAATTGTAAACAGCTTTCCTGAGGAGAAACCAATCCCAAAACATTGCTTCACTTAGCTCGGGTCCTTACAATGCTTTCCTGAGCAAGAACTTTCACTGACTGTTTTCCATTGACATGTTCTGGCATGCTTGAAATGATGTTGTTGGTAAAAATGTAAATACTCATTTGTTTCATCATCAACAAGACTCTCGAGAACCACAAGGGAACTTAGGATCCCGATCCTACTTGTGGGCACTGTTCTCTGTTGCTTGCTTCATAAACCCGTCTGCTCGGACCGTAATTCAATTAATCCGTGCCGTGCACTCAGTAGCAGCGGCAGTGATGGGTTACTCTGGGTTTCGTCCAAACAATAACGAAATGTAAAATGATATTATCCTCAACCTTTACAGCGTTACACTGTGATACGATCGCACCGTGTTTGTGTGTGTCATCTACTGAGTGCCACCATTACGCAAGACCTCAGCGGTCTGAAGTCAACCAATTCAAACCGCATCGATGCTCCTTTTTCACCATTTGGCGATCATATCTAGTTTCTAGAACATTGAGACGCAGCCAAAATTGGTAGGTTGCCACGTTTTGTTGCCGGGTTGTTCACGGTAACGCTTGGAGGGTTTGGAGGTATTGGTAAGTACTGGTACAGTGCACAGAAGATAAGACATCTGAAGTGATGCCCATCATTTGAGACATCCTCAGGGGGTACATTTGATATATCATAATATATATTATGATAATATATACAGTATATATATATGGGCAGAGACCCCAGGACAGGCCCTGTCCTCCACCTCTCTTACACAAGGGCGTAGTCAAACTGTCCCCTGTCCAGGCCCTCCTTGTGGTCTGTCCAGGAGGAGGAGGGCATGCTGCTGTACGGGTCCAGCAGGATTCGAATGCAGCGGACCACCAGGAAGAGGAGCAGGAGCAGCAGGAGTCCCACCAAGCACAGGGCCGTGCCCAGGTCCGTGTGGGGCACCATGGGATGCTGCTGCCCCCCCGCAGCCACCCTGGAGGGGGCGCCCGGGGACGTGGTGGTGGACGTCCAGTCATAATCCACCACCCAGTAGTGGGTGTCGCTCATCTTGAAGGGATGGAGGAGGGAGGGAAGGATGGGGGAGAGTTTGCGAGAACTTAAAGCCAGTGTTTGTAATGTCAACACCAGGAGGGAGTCAGCGAATACCGTGTCCGAAATTAGGGTTGGGTCACTGTTGACAATAAACAGTGTTTGTTTTACTATTGTCGTTTTAAAGGATAATAGTTTTGTTGAAAAGTCAAAACTGACAGGTCCAGGCAGAATCTGCACCTTCAGCTCATCTGAGATGTCTGCCAGTGTTTCTGACTGCAAAGTGAATCAGTAAAAGAAGTGGTAGGGCTAGTTAATGAAGCAACTCCCCAGCGAGACAAGTGTGCACGGCGCTAATTAAATCGGCTAGTGTGAGGCTCAGGTGTTGGGGGCCTTGACTCTTGAGAGTTCCTCAGTTACATGGAGGAGATAACACATACAACACACATAACACACACAACACACAAATGCTGCTGAGGGCTACTGGGCTTTAGTAAGGTGTTTACCAGACTAGAGACAGAGCTTTGGACTATCGCGGTCCAAGATGGTGGTCCTGGATCTGTGTGATTCTTCTAAACACTCAAAAGGTTAGTGTGACTGTTGTGGTAATATATGATGGTATAATTAGGATATTTTAGAACACAACTGTTGAATAATGTTGGTTTGGTAGATTGTTCTTGTCTTCACTGTCTCTTCATCCACTTCTGGTCTTCATCCATTGTATCCGTGCACTTTGAACCATCTGTGAAATAATGTTAATAAGAGAAAATAAAGAAGAAATGACAAGTTATTGTTGCTTAGCTCTCAGATACTGTAGCCTTACACAAGCAACAAGCACAAAACACACAAGTTAAAAACACTCACATCCACTCTCCTTCTAACTTTTCCGTTTCACATCCTACAGTTCTACGGGATCCCCTCTTCAATTAAACTGACAACATAACTTTGCAATAACACATGCAGGTCAAATGAACATTTACAAAAAAAAAACACTCGGACCAATACTAAAAGTACTATCATGAAGACTCGTAGTAGCCTCCTAGAGCCATGCATGGGACAGTCGTCGTCATGTGCGCGCCAACGTAAAGGCAGGAGGACGTTTAATGTGCCTGCTTCGCAGTCAGCATAATCTATTTCAGGTAGTTTCTTCTTCCATGCGACCAGTCCTGGCGAAGACATTTTAATAGCTCATTCGCTTTCAGGATGATGGGGTTGCAGGGCCGAGCTCGGCTTTAATGGAGGAAGAGAAGACAATAAAAAAAAATCTGACCGCCTCAGCAACAATTATGAAATGGCCGTGGTCGTGGTTCTGTTACGATATAAGGTCCGGGTATAACTGCGTGTTCATTAAATGATGATAGCCTATATAGGACCATGTCAGACTGAACCATATGTCAACCACGAGGAATAACGAAGCCGAACATGCACGAACATGGATTACGAGTTTGCCTTAAAGAATAGGCGTATATATTTCATGCCAGAAGATGAGAGTTGCTCAAACGCTGATTTAAATCTAGGCTCCTCCTAATGTAAATGTGGGGCTTGTGCGCAAACAGTTGGAAAGCATTCAATAAAAACCTTGCATTTCTTCGTGTTTCAATGATTCAAACTATACAATAAGGAAGATTCACTCCCGAATGTTTGTGCACATCAGATGAAAAGTGAGTACTGAGATCAGGGATAGATAAAAACAATTACACATTTGAAGTTGTACACAATTACCGAAGTGCTTCACTATTGAAAAAATAAAACTACAACTTTTTTCAACACATGTGTTATAGGCTATCTGTTTCCACTGCATCCGTTCAGGGTCAGAAGGGTTATGTTGTTCAAATACAGAGCAAAGTCAAGGTCGTGATGAAATACGAACGCCCAAGAAACCATAACCAATAAATAATAGAGTTGTTTGGCGGATATTTCGGCACGGTTCATTTCACGGTTCACCGGTCTTCATTCAGGGAGACCCCCGCTCCAGCAGATATATCACACTGACACCGACACCGTACACTCCCGGTTGATGAAGCAGTCAAAGGAACCCCACCTCCTTCCCCCCGGACCCAATTGTAGAAAAGATTTGGCCTATTACGCATTTAAATCCGAACTTGAAGTCGTCTTGTACGATTTCAAGTTCGGATTTAAATGCGTAATGTAAATGTGTGTAATTCACTTAATAAATAAATCTGACTCTGACTTCTAGTATAGGCCTATAGACTAGAACTACCATGTGAAATAAGCCCTTGCAAAAGTTCAGGGGAATAAATCTTTATTTTAGGCAAGCCTTTTTGGTTAAAAGCAAAAATTCGATTGAGAACAACGTAATTAATTTAATAAGCATTACAAAACATACCGTGAGAACACCTTGAGAACTTCAGAACTCATCTTGCAGTTGGAAAACAACGCGAAAACCAGCTAAAATACTGTCTTTCGTTCAATGTCTACAAAAAATAAATCACTAAACGATTAAATGAACAATAAAAAAAAAAGTAACTAGGACCTCGGATGCGAGCCTTGGCATCGGTCAGACAGACAGATGTGTCGCCGGTTAGATTCCGCAGGTGATCAACAGAGAGCACGGGAATTAAAAAGGACTACATGTTCCAACTTGACTTGGAAAGTGAGCAGCATGTAAGTAGCCTCTGTTTGACAGGGGTCGAGCTGCCGGGCGCGTCACATCGAGGGAGTCCCTGGATGGACAGTCACAATCAGCATAATGGTTTGGAGGCTGGGCTCCTGCCCCGGGGCCACGCTGTTTCTTTGCACCGTTATGTAAGCGGACGGAGTACAGCAGGGCTCCTCGGAACTGAAATGAGAAGGGGAAATTGAGTAACATTACATTAGTGACGACAATTCCTGAACGGAATAGAAACGGGGAAAATAGAGTTATTGAAGAGTGTAATGTGTGTGTGTGTGTGTGCGCGCGCGCGCGCGTGCGCGCTTGTGTTCAAGTAATACATAAGACGTATCAAGCAAAACATATCTATCAACATACAAAAAATACAACTCAATAACCCCATTGCTAACCCGAACTCTACTGCTAACCCTAACCCCACCCAAACCATAAAACCTAACCATAAACACGCCCAACACCTATAACCTAATTCCACCCAAACCCTAAAACCTAACACCTTAACCACACCCTAAAACTAGTTGTAACTACACCTACACCGAAGAAGTCATTTTAAAAATGTGAAATCATGGGAAGTTGGTAAAATAACATTGAAACTGCCATACAGTCTAGACGCCCAACTAAGAGTATTAAATGACCCATTGTGTTATCTGGGACAAGCAGTATTCACAGGATAATGTAGTAGAGCTACTACTGAGCTAGCCTCTGGGAGGAGGTGAAATACAATACAGTTATGTCAGTAAAGCCTTGCCCACTACTATACTTAAGTGCCGAGGCACCAAAGAGCCCTCATTCAGTCGCACACAATGTAAGCATTCTGTCTAGTGAATAGGTGGGGAATGTCCATATCCCACAATAGAAGTAGAGGGGTTGAAACTATGGAGAAGCCCCGCAGCATGTTCCCTTCTGTATGTGTGTGTGTATGTAATGTAAGAGGGAGGATATACTGTATGCTATTAATATCACATCTAGCAGTCTGCACACATCACACACAACACAGGGCAACTAGGTTCTCCTTTCATCGCCGTGGGGAGAACCATCAACCACGACATCACATCTGGGCATAACAGTGGGAAAAGTAAAAACACTGATGATCATTTGTGACACAAATCAGAATTTTGTATCACAAATTATCATGGAATTGTACTAATTTTAATTCATTTGAGCCACTGAATTCTTGGCTCAAATTCAGTTCTCAGGCTTCAATCTTTTCATTTACTTACTTTTCACTTTTCACCTTCTTAACGAGTACCACAATAATATTTGGAAGCTGCATCTTCCATCGGACCTCTAACATCTAACAGAAGGGTCTTCTCCAGAGGCTAACTAATGTCAGACAAGGGAATGACCGGTCATTCATCAGCACAGTCAGCCGCTGTATAACATGGCCTGGTGTAGTGAGTCAATGTCCGGCCGTGTGTTATTTAAAGCTTTAACTATCGGCGATATACGGACAAATCCATACGTTTATCAAGCCGCTTCAAAGGCTGGATCCATGCACATATAGTAAAGCATGTCAGGGCTTGAACTTGTGTTGTTTGTGTGTGTGTGTGGGGGGAGGGGGTACCACAACACAGATACCACAGCTCTCACATACACCGATCATCCACAACATTAAAACCACTGAGAGGCGAAGTGAATAACATCGATCATCGCGTTGCAGTGGCACCTGTCAAGGGGTGTTATGTATTAGGCAGCAAGTGAAGTACAGTGACTTTGACAAGGGCCAAAATGTGATCAAGTACACCCCTTCAATGGCAACGGTATTCCCTGATGACAGGGGGCCTCTTGCAGCAGGATAATGGTTTGAGGAACATGACAAGGAGTTCAAGGTAATGACTTGGCCTACAAATTCCCCACAACTCAATCCGATCGAGCATCTGCGGGACATGCCGGAAACAACAAGTCTGCTCCATGGAGGCCCCCACCCAACTCACAGGACTTAAAGGATCTGCTGGGTCAGAGCTGTTATGGTGGCACCTACACAATGAGACAGGTGGTGTTAATGTTGTGGCTGATCGTGTACATAAGGAAATGAAATATTATCAGACAGCTTATTAGACAAGATGGATGTGCCCTTGACAAAAGAAAACCTACATTGTCTTGTATGGCAAGTAGCTCACCTACCATATCACAGAAAAGGTTTTAAATAATACAAGATTTTAAATAAAGAATTCCGGAAAGTTAGTAATACAAGATTTTTGAAACTGGTTTTATTCGTCTAGATGCCCTAAAAGGAGTATCCAATAATACACCTATATGTTAAATCTATGTAAATTAAAATATATTTATTTTGTACAGAACCACTGCTTATTTCATGGTAAATTCACTTTAACCATATCTGCTAAACATTTTATTTCCCAGTTAATATACCTAACCAGTGGAAATAGAAACGTTTGGAATGCACTAACAAAAGCTGAAATATCACCGAACGAGCAATACACAATGTACTACTCATTAAGAATGTTATGGCGTGTCATTACACCAACTGCCTTATTGTATGTTCAACCATTTTGTCTTGTATGGTCACACTAACGACCTTATAACCATGTAAACAATGGGCAAAGTGGACCAGTGGCTATACAGTGGACTCCCAACACATACAATCAATACATTAACATGACTGGTCAGGCTTCCGTGAGGTACAAGGAATGGAACGTTTCCGTCATAGTTCTATACGCACACAGTTCCATATACGAGATAATGTCTGACATCACAGCCAGATCACTTTCTCTTGACAAACGACTTCTGTTGCCATTACGGTCACTGTCCATGCTCAACTAGCATGCACCATAATCCTGATATCTTTCACATTGATCGCCGACAATGCAACGTGGACATTGTTGGCAGAAGACCTTTCACCTGGTGTCAAGAGTCTGAACGAACGGTGGAGCGGATATTTGGCTAAAATACACAAAACACACAAACGACGACAACAAAGAATTGTATATAAAAAAAAAAAGAAACACGCTCTCATCTTAAGTCCCACCGTTTGCAAGGAGCTAGAAGAAGAGCTAAGTGATGCAGACAGCAATGAGTCAAACAGAACAATCCAAGTGCAACATGTGAACCAGTGAAGACTTCCAGGTAGATGGGGAGGACTGACTGAGGTCCAGATCTTCAGCTTGCAACGGAGCACATTGCTTTACATACTTATTATTATATATTCACAAGGAGTAGAGTCTATATTAATATGATGAGACAAGCTAGAAGGCGTTAGAGCTGACTTTAAATACATCTTCACCGTATCCTGTAATATATATAGAGTGCATTCAGAGCAAGGTATTTTACGTTTGGCCTTTAGATAAATGGCAGCTCGATCTGGTCCAAACGTCCAGTCTTTGAAGCTTCTTCGTGTCCGTGGCGGGATGGACCTCATGCAGACCAGGAGGGGAATAGAACCATGAACCATTGTCCGTCGCAAAGGAAATCGTGGGAGGTTGTAAAATTAATAAGGTCCAAATTCAAAACCCCACAGACACACACACTAAGCCTGCAAAAACCACATTCCAAGCATAGATTGATTGTGTATGTGCACAAACATACATGATGTAAAATAGCTTCCCCCTGGCACTTGACACATATGTTGTCATGCTCACATGTGGTCCAGCACATGGACCTTTCTGTCCTGAAATGAAAACGCACGCACACACACACACACACACACACAAACAAACACAGTGTTGTTAGC
>OMKP01060190.1:0-10635 GCA_900302375.1 Bathygadus melanobranchus | reverse complement strand
GGGAGTCCAGGTGGATCGGTGAGCACTGGCGTGGGTCGCGAGCGACTGTGGTTTTAGCGCTTCGGGAAGGCTCTGACCAAAGTCTGGGGCATGACTGCCAACAGATCTGAAGCCAGAGAGAGAGGGAGAGAGAGAGAGAGAGAGCGAGAGAGAAAGAGAGAGAGAGAGAGAGAAGGGGGGGGAGGGGGCAGGCACTAAATGACACAAGGGAAAGGAAAAGGAATGAGAGTAAAAGGTTTTGAATCGAGCAAAAGAGACAAGTGTTGAGAGACGGAGAGGAGAAAAGTCGTCACTTAAGTTCAAGCTGTTTTGAAATGATTGGAATGAAGACTGGAACCCAACCACCACGGCTGAATCAACCCAATGCTTCTTTCAATCTGCTCTGTGTGGAGAACGAGAGGCCTGCCGCGGAAAAGCTACACACTTGTGTCTGATTCTCATGGCCACGCTGTACTCTGTCCAGAGGTTTGTCATTTAACTAGGCCGTGCTGCACTTTGTGGCGGCCGTGGCTCAGGAGGTAGAACGGTTGTCTGTCACCGGAAAGGTTGCTGGTTCGATCCCCGGCTCTGCCTAGCTAAATGTCGAGGTGTCCCTGAGCAAGACACCTAACCCTAACTGCTCCTGGTGAACTGGCCGTGGCCTAGTGACACCGCCGTCGGTGTATGAATGTGTGTATGAATGTGTGTATGAATGTGTGAATGTGGCATTATCAGATGAGGCTCTTAGTCTAATGAGCTCTATCACCACCAACACACTATCGTATGTTATGGGGGCTTGCTTTCATGTGAGGGGCAAAGAGTTTGCCAGTGTTGTTACCACATTACTTCTGCATCAGTGAGAGAGATAAGATAACAGCCGTGGCATGGAAGCTGTGCGGGTTAGTGTGTGTGTGTGCTGTGTGTGTGTGTGTGTGTGTGTGTGTGCTGTGGGTGCCAAGAGGGGGTTAGGCCAGCCCTCTATGTGTGTCGTACCTCGGTGTATGACTGTGTTCCAGACAGGCAGGTGGAGGAGATTAGACGATTCCAGTAGACATCTGTCTGCTTCCACTCCACCCCACCGGAGGAGCACAACACACATCCCTCCCACATCGAACTGTGAGGGAAACTTCCCTGTAGCACAGTTATTCGTTGTTCAAATTCAGACCCCCACGACATCTAACATCATGGTACACGCATGGATTAGGAGGACACACTGTGTCTGTATCTGTAGCTGTATACTGTAAGCACACACACGCACGTACTTATACACCCACATGCTTGTCACAGACTTTTACACGTGTGAGGTAATACCAGTATGTGCGGTGACTCCACTAATCTGCCTCCACGATGATGATCGTCTCTGTTAGGGAGGACAAGGGCTTGGGTCTCGTCTGGCTTGCTGCCACGGCACCACACGGAGCCCAGGAGGGTGGCACAGGGAGGTGAGAGGAGGAGGAGGAGGAGGAGGAGGAGGAGGAGAATAGTGGGACCATAGATCACAGGGGATGTCCCATGACATCATCGTCTAGCCCCGGGCGGGTGGTGGCGGCGGCTACGCCCACGTAGATCAGCCTCCCAGTCGGCTGCCAGCCAGCGCCGAGGAATGTATACGCAAATGTGCAAAGGAGAACATAATGACAATGATGATGTTGGTAAAAAGAGAGGAGGTGAAGACTAGCGCTCTCATCCACCTTGTGTCTGGCTGCCAACACACGGGACGCACACGCACACGCAAAGGAGAAGCTACTAATAAGGATGATAATGGAGAAAATGTTTGAGATTGAGACTCAAGTGTGCTCTCTCATCTGCTTCTGGGGGCGTTATAAGATATACGTGTGCTGCTTTTAACGAGGACAACAACCTAGAGATGGCCGAACTTAGCTTAGCACAGACGCTTTGTCAACACAGCGGAAAATAATTGGCAGAGAAAAGACAACCCTGCTCTGTTGCTCACGTTAATGTTTTATTGGGGATGCGGTGATTTTAAGTGTGGAAGTCTCAGGGTCACACTGGGTCTGTCCACACTCCTCAAACTCCTCCAATACAAATGTGTTGTTATTATCCATTTCACAGAGTTTGTCCATAACATAAACAACACACGCCTAGAAAATGGTTTTTATTTTTGCTGCATTTGAAGGATCTACTGTCCACAGTTCAACACTAAGCTGCTTAGTGGAACTAATGTCACAAATAAATACAAATCTGAAAAATGATGTGTAAAACTGGAGTGTAATAGTTGATATTTCTCATTAGTTCAGTTCTTTCTTTGTGTTATCGAGAGAGAGACATTTTGAAACGTACTTATTTTTTATTTTCACGGGCATAAAAGAGAGCCAGCTTTATGGCCTAATCAATTTTACAATTTGCCATTCTTGAAAGTTTGATGTAAGTGTTTTTATTGCACATTTGTTTTATGGTAGCAATAATAGCCTATTGTTACATGTCGTTTGTAAGTGTGTATTATCACCGGCGGTAGCCCATTGCTCAACACCGAATGACAAAAGACAAATTAAAACAGTATTAAAAACAGTTGGCAAACCGGTGGTTGTTGCAACACAGCCGGTACACGTGGTGAGTTTACAAAGAAAACGCCGACGCTGTTAATCATCTTTCTCGAGGCAAAGACGGAAAGCAATAAAGGATTCCAATGCGCATTATCAAACGCATCATACTTTCTGAAGCCTGTCATAGCAGGGAAGGCCGCCGTGAACAACTCGTTTACGACGCAAGATGCAGAAGGACGAAACATGAATCTATATCGCCACCTAGTGGTGTACGTATGCCTAGAATCATACACTTTCAAAACCATAAGGGTGCTATTGAAAGATGATTAAATATGTTTAAAAGCTCTTGGCAGTCAATAGTAAAGGGAACAGCGTTTACATTATAATAGGTTTACATTGATGAACAGGTTTTGTAGCATCCCTTCAACCCGACGGATCCAACCGGTGATTAAAATAGTAGCCTATTGTTTTAGATAGGTGTGCATTGTGTTGTATTGTCCACAAGACCTGAGCTACGGCATGCGTGCTGCTGCTGACACTAAATCAGCAGCGCTCGGAGTTGGACAGTGAAATTGACAGGTGAGGTGTCACCGTGTCCTCTCGGTTTCAACAGAAGAGGACGGTGCAGGCGCAGCCGACATACCGACGTGTCAGTACGGAGCAGGGAGCGCTCCGCGTTGTTGGCTAGATAGCGCCTGGCTGCTTTTTACTTCCCTGTTGCTTTCGCACATGTACAGTATTCAGGTCGACCTATCAGACTCTTAGAACATCATGTCTATGCTGTTCAGATGTGGCCTCAGTAGGCTACGCCAGGTATATAGATGTGCATTATTTTGTACTTGTAGAAAAACGCAGAATTGCATTAGATATTAATCAAATCTATACTTTTGTTTGAAGAGAGGTCCAATTTGTTAATTCAAAGTTTTTTTTTTAATGAATGGTTAATTAATAACAATATAAAACCCACAGGGATTTTCTATTGTTCTGCCAAGAGCAAAAAATACTCTCTCTCTTCAAAAAGACTGAATGGGAATGTATGCAGGAGTTCAAGTAAGTCATTATTAGGCTATACATGTTGGGTAGGGAAGGGCACGCTATGGGTGTGTTCCAGAAAACGCCCAACGCCTCTATAGTTCTATAGGCAAAGCCTTTGTCTTCTATGGACGATTTTATGCACTTCATCAGACAAGTAAAACACGGTGTTTCCTTTACAACTGCCTGTGTCATACAAGCTCAAGAGCAGGAAGAAAAACGGCAAATGTCCCTCGGTCTGGAAAGCAGACGTTCCACCCCATAAGAGGAATGCCACGCACACGTTCTACCTCCGTCAGCTCACACCTGCACGTCTCCTGCACACTGCCTTGCACACAGACTGAACTGGAGCAGAGGAAACAGGTTCCTCCAGCTCTACTGCAGCATTAAACCAGATAAAGGTGCTGAGGAGACCACCTGGGGTTGTACAGGAGTCGCAATCTGAGTACAATCTGACAAATATCACATCCTTCCATGAGTGTGCGTGAAGTTTACGTTGTGGTTTCTGGTCGACCACCGCAGCAGTGTAGTTCTCAAGCATTAGTGGTAGTTCCTAACGACAGAACATACACAGAGGACTTATGTAACTACATGTAAATCATAACTGTGTGTTGTACGCGTGTGAGATGAGAAACACATTTTACATACACTTTGCATATCACGTCCAAATCTGCAAAACCGGTGGATGAGGTTGGCGTTGTCGTTGCCTAAATACAACACAGTTGTCTTGTTGTAATACACCACCTCACGCCCATGACTATGGGGAGGAGAGGGAACACGCTCCGCACTGTGAGAGACGGCCGCGTAACAGGGTAGTGAGGTTTTAACATGTGCGTCATTGCTGAGACCACGCAAGCCACATGTTTCAGATTGTTATCACGCTGCAGGTCCACAGGCTACACAGAAGGCCCGGGACCAGTGAGTGTGCATGTGGACGTTCTGCTACACGTGCGCTTTCATCGCTAGAAGAAGAAAGACACGGGCCTGACTTTCACGAGAACATTATTTGCGCATTTGAGCAGGGAGTGGAGGTAGCCAGGTGTCGGTCACAAGACACTTGTTTGATCTACGGTTTCTACCTTCTGTGTGATGTTCTGAAGTGAAGCGATTGATTTAGGAATTCATTCAGAACTTGAACCCACAACATGATATTTATACATATAACACATATTATATATAAAACTCACGATCGTGTGTTATTGTTATTATTAAGGGCGATACATTTCTTTTAAATATAAATAAGAAATCAGTGTCTGAAATCTTTCTGTACATCTCTTCATCTCTAACACTCTGGCCTAGCTTTAATCTACTTTTAGGCCTAGCTTTTGGCCTAGCTTTAATTGACTTCAGTTACATTTAGCAGAAGCTTTTATCCAAAGCCACTTACAAGTGAAGCGTCAATTCTCCCCCAATCGTACATAATGCTTATAAAAACAACATGCATAACGCTGTTACAAACGTAAAGCAGAAGTTGGTAAGCACAAACGCAAGCAACAGATACCTAATTTATGAAATCAGCTCAAAGTCCATTTGCATGATAAATAACCAAAATAACAAAATGGCTTTAAACATAGCCACAGAAAGACGGTGGATACATGTGAATTGATGCTTAAAAATTCTTAAAATGCCCTTGCTTACTGTATAACAAAAATAAAACAAGAACAAATTTAGAAACCATTATAAGTATGGTTAAACTTGAAAAGAGCATTTAACGCAACTACAGTTAGACGACACAACTACACCTGCCATCTCCTGCTAGTTCAGTATCTCTGGGTAGTTCAGTATCTCTGCTATCCTTTAGCAAATCACCTGCCGGGTCCATCACGCGGCAGAGAGACAGAGAGAGAGAGAGTGTAAACTGGTTCTACATGGTTAGTCCTTGAGCAGACCAAGTTTCTTCAGAGCCTTTCGGCGCCCCTCGTCGTGGTCCGCCCGGGGACAGATGACCACGCTGACACCGTGGTATCGAGACACTCCCTGGGACTCTCCAGCGTTCTTTGAGATAGGGGCGATCGGAGAGTACCTCTTGGCGTTAGCATCCTCAGAGCTGGGTGCTAACGCCTCAACCTTCACACTTGAAAAATCCTTCCTAGAGCCCAGAGAGGCCGGCCGTGGGCGGCTGTTACGCAGCTCGGCGAGTCTGTGGTTGGCGCTTCCATCTTGGTCGACCTCACCGGACCCTTGGCTGACCATGGAGCTACTCAAAGCCACCCCCGAGTGCTCAAGGGTGGCAGATTTGACACCAGTGTTAATGGTGGGCTCTGAGATTAAGCTCTTGATGGGAGATGTTTTAACGTTGTAATGTCGGGATGGTGGTTTAGCGGTGTCACTGAAAGCAGCAGGCACTGGGAGAATATCTGTGGCCTGAGCTACTGGTGCAAAAGCTAAGGTGGATTGTGGTAAAACTTTGCCCACTGAAGGGGAGGGAATGGCGGCTGCCACTGGAACAGTGGAAACAGTCAGAGATGATAGAGTTCGTGTTGAAGACGATGGTGGAGCTGCCGGATTGAGTGGAGATGGTGGGGCTGCCCAAGACTTCCTGGACTTGGGACTTGTGAGACTTGGGCGTAGGTCCACATCTGCGTCATCACCTTTGAGAAGGCCAAGCTTTCTGAGTGCTTCCATGTGGACCTTCTGGGTGTCCGACAACAGCCTGTCACTGGCAGGTGGCGAGAAGTTGGCATCGGGAGAAGTCTTGTGGGACTTGAAAACTATGTTGGAGGGAAGTTTCTTGGGCTTAGGGGCCACGGCAGGTGGGCTCCTGGGCTCAGAGGCTTCCGAGAGAGCTGAGGTTGGGGAGGCTGTTGCACTGGGACTGTGAGGATCTACTGCCACAGACTTCTCTGAAATTGGTTGGTGGATTACATCGAAGCTCACTGGAGTTCTCTTCACGGAGGCTCTCTTGCGGAGCTCTTCCAAATCAATGTGCTGGCTTTTAGCGGATGTCTCGATAGACATAGGAGGATCAGGGCACTTCTTTAGCTGTGGCTCTCGCTGAGGACCTGGTTCATCCATGAAGTCCGACGGAGGGGGGATCAACACTATGTCCGTCTCGGGCTGCGGGTTGGACCGATCTGGCTCAAGCTTAGCATCCAAGGGGGCATATTCGTTACCGCCAACACCAGTCGCTGAAGCCAATATGTGCTCTTGAGGAGCCGACGAGCAGGTGTAAGTGGAGTCCGTGACTTTACAAGGTGTCTTGGAGGTTTCCAAATCTCTTGCGTTTGTTTCCAGTGGAGGAGCTTTTGAGTCGTTTGGCACCACAGGGTTTTCCGGTTCATGGACTTCTGCTGGGGCTGTCTGCGGGAGGTTGGCGGACCCGTTGGCCAGGAGAAGGGGTGTGGGCACTCCTTGATGGAGGAGCAACTTCTGGACCCTGTCAGAATCTGCAACAACAAAGAATAATTAATTCACACATTTTTGGTTTCATTTTGGCTGCATATAAAATAAAGGTATTAGCAGTCGCTGCTAATACTGCTGGGTTAACCATAATAATGACCTGCTCCTCTCTGATCCACAGCGTTTGAGAGGTGGTTGGCTTTAGCTGCTGCCTGAGGTGATGAGTCCGGCTCATCGTTGGACAGTCCACTGTCTTCCTCAACGTCCAGGGAGTCAATAGTTTCCTCCAGATACATGAGACACTCCCTCTCTGCCGCAGAGAGGTGCTGCAGACTGTCCACACTCTGTCTCCCCAGCATACACAAGACGACAAGTTAGGGAGAAGTGGACAGAAACAGTACTTCAGTTCCTGTACTGTCACAGGAACTCTACAAAGGCCTACCTGTTTTACAAGCCCTCTTTATCCCATTTACGGCTAAATTGTTGCCAAGTTTAGGCTTGAGAAATGGGTCAAGCTTTTAGTTAGCAATGGCATGTCAAATGACACCGTGACTGCTGTGTTGTTGCACCAGCAGAATACTGTTTGGCTGACATTTAACAGAGTTTACACAGATCCACTCCACTGCAACTAAAGGATTGAATAACCGAAAAAAAACTGTACTACAACTACAGTTTAGTCAACACATATTGAAGTAAGTCTGTTTTACTGAAGAGAAATTACCTACATACAAAAAAGTGTTTATGACTGTCATAACATTTTTTTATTTTCTTGACAGGTGATGACTCAGCAGGAGATGAGTCTGTAGTGGTAGGTTCGAGTCCCACACGCGGTCCTATATGCTACATGTCATCCCTGTTCTTCTTCTACCCACTTAGAGGTACAAAAAGCCCATACAGATATACACGTCCTGTATATGTTCGGCAGCACTTACGCAGCCAGAGTTGGTGCTGATCATGCTGTCAGTGCTCCCAGCGCTGTCCATATTACTGCTAGAAGGTTCTGTGGCCACGCCCCCGGGCCACGTGACGCTCTTAGGCATCGCACAGGGAGAAAATGATTAGGGCCTGCCCCGGGCTCCAGGGGCCTCTTATGCCTATGTAAATATCACTGCAGGACGAGAGACCTATATATAATAAAACAAAAAACAACACAGAACGGGTATCACATTTCATCGCCTCATCCAATTTGCTGTCACCCAGCGATTGTAGTTTCCTTGTTAATATTAAGAGAAAACAAAAGCGTGAAACACCTCCCGCTGTGCAGCGGCAGGCATGTCGTTATCATGTCACGCATCATGGGCCCTAACACTCGATACTCGGTGTAACCTTTCAGGACAACGCGACTCGCTTGTTACGTGGTCACAAACACATGCCTATTCTCCTTGTTCATAGCGCTGCTCCCCTGCTCCCCAGGTGAGCCACGAGATCTGTATTCCAGGTCTCCCTTAACCCCTCGGTCCCGGAGCGTCTCGCTAACCCTAACCCTAACCCTAACCCAGATACCGGAGTCAAACTAACGTTCCCATAACAAAAGACTATGACAACCGGTTGTATTGCTGGCTGGGCCCACACACGCAGGTACAGGTGTGTCAGTAGAAATGAGCTGACTGTAGCGTACACACTGTTATATATTAACTTTACGAAATGCTTGTTTTTTTTATGGACTATGGTGTATTACAGGGAATAGCTAAATGCTAGTAGTATGTCAGTAGTATGTATGGTGACATTGCACCCATATGTAAAACATGCTGGCCGAAAACAAATACTGTGGTGACCTTTATCTCCTCATCAAATGGGACGCATTCGGGGAAATCATACATTGGTTGTTTGTTTAGTCTAAGTGAACCTACCTAAACCTAGTCTACATATATCAATTGAACCAATCAGCCATCATCAGCCATGTAATGTTTTCTTTTCATTCAGCTGACCTGAAATACAAACATCAACCCATGGATTTCAGACAACAGCAGGACAATATGGGCGTGTTGACACTGATGTCCTGATGACAATACAGGTGATCTCACGATCCACCAACCGCAACGACAGACTGCTGGCGTGTCCAGTAGGGCCATTAGACGCCCCATTACGATCGTATTAGTGGTGTTAATTACTGTCTATTCCATGAGTTCACGGTCCGGACCACGGAGCGGCTCACCTGCAAGGCGCTGCACCTGCTGTTACACCCATCGCTGAGACAACATTTAATAGCCACAGGAATGTCACTTTGCCTGCTTTTATCACTTTAACGCAGTTTGCTTTTCTTTTGGTGTTAGCCTACATTAAACACGACGCATGCCGTGTAATGTCAATTTGATAATTAAGTTAATTTAAGGTCCTATACGCATAGACTATTCACTAAGGGGACTCGCTGTGAGTTGACCAAAACCAAGTCAATAAGCAGTGTGTCGGCATATCCATAAGCGGGTTTAATGATTAACAGTAAACAAAGAGTCACGAAGAGAACATACGCTGCAATGTCCCATTAATGTTTAGCCGGACACCCTGGATAAACCTCCCAATGCTACTAGTCCATACTTCATTCACACATACTTGAATTCAATGTTGAATTCCTCACGTCTATCTTCTTATCAACGCGGCCTTTAACTCTGAAACTAAACAAATAAAGCGATCCCATTAGGCCCACACAGGTACGGGAAATCTCAATCTATGGACATCACGCACACACATACACACTTGTACATTTTCTACGTTTACCCAATATGCATGATGGTCGACATAAACGCCGCGCAAAATATATAAATAATAGTTAGACAACTCACCATTGACAGTTGACTTAACTTAACACCACATCCGATGAAACGTTAAGTCGAACCAGAAATGTAGACATCAGCTTGTATAAATGGTAAATTGATTATTTATATATAGCTCGTATAGTCCATTGAGCTCCGCAGACGTGCTACTCTTCACTCCTTTCCTGCGTTTATTTAAATGAGAGGGCGGAGCGCAGGTGGTCCATCCCAACCAGGTAAGAGAATTACCTGGAGACGTTTTAGCCAATCAGAGAACGTTTGAGAACCCACTTCCGAAACCATCCGCGGGCTGTACCAGGCTAATAAAAACTGATAAAAAAAGACATCCATTCTTCAAAGAACAATAGATTGTTATTCCATACATCTGGATGTCTCTACTCTCTCCTAGTGTAAGCTGATGGCACCGGGTAGCACCACGGCTAACGAAACCAAACACTCAGGTTCTCTTTGCAAAACCTGTTCCGTTTTGGCCCCGTTGTGCAAACAATAAATTTGACTCCGTTGAATCAGTTTTGTTCATGACATGTACACCCCCAGCGCATGTCACCAGGTTACACATTAGCCTAGCAGTTTACAGCTAAAGGAAAATGACTACTGAACACTACTACTGCCAAACCTGTTTTTAGATTAGGTGTGAGAGAGGCCTACTGTGTGATCAATACTGTCCCTGTCTTACTATACTCAGCAGGATCAATCACAAAGCCTTCAGCATTTATATTTGAACATACACAGAAGGCCGAAGAAGGATTTGTAGCCAGATCCAGGCGTTATCATTTAATTCCAATCTTGTGTTTGTTGTAGATGTTTGCACTCAATCTCCGACTGGCTTGCATCCAGCAGCGGGTTGAAGAAAGCCAGCCCACAGTCTACCTATTGACTGTTATCGTACTGTTGCTGTGAAACTTTACATTACAATAGAGTCCTGTGTGGTTCGTGGCTGGACTGACCACCACAATGTGTTCCAATCTACACAACGCACATGAATATATATAATTATGTAATAACAACAA